>WOUH02050848.1:0-11340 GCA_009936405.2 Stevia rebaudiana
TATTCTAGATAAGATGATTGCCAAATAAAAGAGATACGTTCACTATTTGTACAATTGAAAAGAAACTAAATAATAGGTGATAATTATGTAAAAGATATAGGTTGAATATTTGTATTCCAATACTCCCCCTCAAGTTGGAGTGTGTAGGTTAATAACACCCAACTTGCTAAGCAGATAGTTCAGTTGTGGTGCTCCCAATCCTTTTGTGAAGAGATCAGCGATTTGCTCCTTGGAATGAATGTGAAATGGATGAATTTCTTGACTTTCAACCCTTTCACGAACAAAATAACAATCCATTTCCACGTGTTTGGGCCTCTCATGGAAAACTGGATTGTTAGCAATGTGCCTAGCTGCCTGGTTCTCACAAAATAAAGGCGTAGGGCCTTCCAGAAAAACATCTAACTCCTTTAAAATCCAACGCATCCACAATACTTCACTAACTGTAGCTGCCATTGAACGGTATTCTGCTTCAGCAGAGGATCGAGAGATAACCGATTGTTTTTTTTGTTTTCCAAGAAACTGGAGCGCCTCCTAGGAGTAGTATATAACCTGTTCGGGATCGTCTTGTAAATGGGAACCCGAGCCAATCCGCATCACAATATGCCGCAAGGTTGAAGCCTCCATCACGTGGCAAAAGTACCCCTTGTCCCGGAGTAGCTTTAAGGTAACGAAGAACTCGATGAGCAGCATCAAGATGATTCTGTCTTGGATCAGCAACAAACTGACTTAGAACATTAACGGCATATGTAATATCGGGTCTAGTGGCTTGCAAGTAAAGTAACCGGCCAACCATTCGACGATATTGCTTTTCATCCACCTTTGGTTTTGGTTCTGTTTCTCCCTTGTCAAGTTTTAAATTAGGTTCCATGGGAAATAAACTAGGACGACACCCTTGTAATCCACAATCTTCAAGAATGTCAAGGGTGTACTTTCTTTGGCTCAAAACTAGCCCCTTTGAAGTTCAGGTCACCTCAATGCCAAGAAAATATTTAAGGTTGCCCAAATCTTTGATGCTAAAACGTGTATCAAGCTCATCCTTCATGATCTGTATTTTGTTTTGGTCATTTCCAACAACAATAACATCATCCACGTATATTAAGGCTGCCACAAAGCTGCTTCCTTGTTTGTAGATGAAAAGGGAGTAATCTGCTTTGCATTGCTTAAAACCGAGATCAAGAAGGGATGTTGTGAACTTTTGATACCAATTCCGGGAGGCTTGCTTTAACCCGTAGAGGGATTTCTTTAACCTGCATACCCTGGTTTCTTCTTCCTTACAAAAACCTTGTGGTATTTTCATGTATATCTCTTCATGTAAGTCCCCATGAAGAAAGGCATTGTTCACATCGAGTTGATTAATGATCCAGTTCTTTTTAACAGCTACGGCTAATATTGTTCTAACTGTAACAAGTTTGGCAACCGGGGCAAATGTGTCATGGTAATCAACTCCTTCTTGTTGTGTGAATCCCTTCGCGACTAACCGGGCCTTGTATCGTTCAACTTCCCTGCTTGGCTTGTATTTCACTTTGTAGACCCCTTTTGAATCTATGGCACGTTTTCCTTGTAGTTTTTCTAGAGTCCATGTCTCGTTTCCTTCAAGGGCACGAATTTCTTTTTTCATTGCATCTCTCCACTTTTCGACCTGCATGGCCTTTTCAAAGCTTTTTGGCTCATCGTTTGACTCGATGGCCGCTAAAAATGCTTTATGTGAGTTAGAAAAATTCTTGTAAGAGACAAAATTAGAAAGGGGATGTACCGTTGAAGAGTCTTGACTAGACGTGGGACGTGTGGGATCTATGGATGGGGGTAGTTTTACATGGAAATCTTTAAGATGAGCTGGTTGTGTTCGAACTCTTTTGGCTCGTTCCTGTTCAATAACTGGTTCTTGGGTCTGTATGTTTTCATTTGTGCCATGTACGTTATTTCCCATGTCAATTTCTTGTTGGAAAATTGGCTCACCTACCAACTCAAACTCACATCTTGGAATTGAGCCATTAATTTCATCAGGCCCATTTTTAGCTTCTCGGTTATACTCATGTGGTGGGCTATTAATCTCAACCGGCCCATCACTGTTTCCTTCATCTACACCGATTAGTCCAACATTATGCTCAACATTTTCTTTAACTAGCATATATTCATCTTCAAAGAAACTTTCATGTTTACAGTCTACGCTTATTTTGTCAAAGGGGAAATTATCTTCGTGAAGCATAACATCTCTTGACACAATTATCTTTTTATCATCAAGATCGTAGATTTTATACCCTTTCGTGCCTGGTGGGTATCCCAAGAATATTCTAGGTCTCCCCCTCATTTCGAACTTATCCCCTCCGGTGTTGGTATTCCTATAATATGCTAAACATCCAAATACCTTCATAAAGTCATAGTTGGGTTTTTGGTTGTAAAGAAATTCGAAAGGAGTTTTGTTCCCAATAACCTTAGAAGGTAACCGGTTAATAAGGTATGTCGCTGTTAGAACACATTCTCCCCAAAAACTTTTAGGTAGTTTTGCCTCAAATCTCAAGGCTCGAGCCGTCTCTAGAAGGTGTCGATGTTTTCTTTCAACAACACCATTTTGTTGAGGTGTGTGTGGGCAAGTGGTTTCAAGTAAGATACCATTTTCTTTGTAGAAACTCGACATTTCATTAGATGTGAACTCCCCACCATTGTCACATCTTATTCTTTTGATGTTTTTACCAAATTGTGTCTTTACCATTTTATGAAAGTTCCTTAAGTACCGACTAGCTTCATGTTTGAATTTTAAAAGAAACACCCATACGGCCCTACTATAATCATCCACAATTGTTAAAAAATATTTTGCTCCAGTAAAAGAAGGTGTTCGATAGTCACCCTAAATATCGCAATGCAATAAATCAAAACATTCCATTGTTTTAATATTACTGTCAGTAAAAGGAAGTCTCGTGTGTTTGGCCTTGGAACAAGAATCACAATTTTTATTAAACGTTAAATTTTTAAGAAAACTAATCTCATTGAGTTTCGTGGCAGAAGCGTGTCCCAACCTCTTATGCCAAGTGTCACTAGTCACCATCAATGCAGTTCTTTGATTTTTTATCATCCTCATCCGATATAGTCCCCTCTCTCGTCTACCCACACCAATCAAGCTCCTCGTGTGAATCTTTTGCAATACACAAAAATCAGGGAAAAATGAGATAACACATTGCAAATCATTGGCTAATTTTCCCACTGACAGAAGATTGCATTTGAATTCAGGAATGTAAAGAACTTTATTAATTTTGGTACCCCCGTTTAGGTTACAATTACCCCTTCCTTTAACGGGCACTTTAGTCCCATTAGCGATAATGACGGGGGCTTCAAACTCGCTTTCTGTTTTGTTACTAAGGAAGTTGGGATTATAGGTGATGTGCTCGGTGGCCCCCGAGTCAACCACCTAGTCATCATCACTTTCCTCGTTACCTGAAAAATTGGCCATACACCTTTGATTATTATTTTCGTCTACAAAGGTGTTCAAAAACATTTGGTACTACTCCTTTGAAAGACCCGGAATGGGGCTGGAATTTCCTTCCACACAGGCTACTTTTGTACCTTCAATTCTCGTTTAGTTTTGTTACTCGGCCACCATTCGGGGTAGCCGATCACCTTGAAACAACCCTCCTTGACGTGACCATCTCTCCCGCAAACTGTGCAATGACCACCTCCCTTTCTTCGTTTAATATCTTCGGTCCCAGTCTTGTCTCGTTTCGCTGTTTCTCGATCGTTGTTACCTTCACTTTTGTCTCCAGCCATGGCGTGACTGAGATTCTTCTTAGGTTAGGGTTTAAATAAACCGCTCTGGTACCATGTTCATTTCGATGGTAACATGGAGCAAAATATTTTTATTCTAGATAAGATGATTGCCAAATAAAAGAGATACGTTCACTATTTGTACAATTGAAAAGAAACTAAATAATAGGAGATAATTATGTAAAAGATATAGGTTGAATATTTGTATTCCAATAAATTTGACATTGTGAAGGTGTTGAAACAGGCGTACAATTTGATGAGCATCTCTTGGAATGGATACACAGATATCTCCAAAGAAAGGAAATCTTTTGTAGAAAGTCGCAAGCAATAATAGCCATTATAAAAAGTAAGTGGATTAGGTTGGGTGCACGAATTAGATATTGATAATACTTTCAAGTGTGAGATTAGAAAGTAGAGGAAGATGTATGCTTAAATTCTTGAATCCCTTCATAGTGCAACCTTTTAAGGTGAAATTCTTCAAGTTTGCAAACTGGGAGAAAAAATCAATGCACTTGTTGGTATTTTCATCACAACACAAAGTGACATTATGGAGATACAATGTTGTCAATGCAGGAAGCTGCAAGTTAGATGTTGCTTTCAAGATAACTAATGAAGTCATCGGAGAGTTTTCTGAGAAATTTTTCGGTATCACACTAAGGTGTTTGAGAGATCGAGAACTAAAGGGAAAATGAGAGAATTCAAGATCATTATCCTTGAGCGAACATGCAACATTTAGTTGTTAGGATATGTTGCCGGATATCGTGAGGGAATACATACTTTGTAATTAGTTTGACATAAAAACACTATCCTCTCCATTAAAGATAAGATTGACGGAAGACAAATATGTTTGATAGTTACGGTGAGAGTGAAAATGTTTAATAAATTTCCAAATGTCAAGGAACGTAGAGAAATCTTCCCCTGTGAGATTGAGATAAGGCGTTGAAGTCCAAATAAACCTCCATCTTGATGACAAGACACTCATTTGAACAACATGTTTGAAGCCAATAAAACACAGGATTTTATGAATAAGGTCATCTGGCAAGCTGCTTAATCTATCGTCTTCTATATTCATTCTCCCTAAATATTTCTTGACTTCATTCTCTCCCCACTCTACCTTGATACAAACATGCATTCATATATTTGCTATATCTTTTTATTTGTCTTTTTGTTGTAATTACAATCATGTTTTAACAACCATCATCATCATGACTTCACTTTTGACTTCAAAATCTGCCAATTTAATAGAATGCAACTATCAGATATATTAAAAAGCGCTTATATATGAAGGTTGATAGTTACCACTCGTGCAAATGCAAATACTGAAGAAGAGGTGCATGTTGATGCTAACATCAATAGAGCTGAGAATAATGAAAGCCATAACCAACAGACCGAAATGAAAGGAAATTTCGCTCGAATGTTGCAAGCAGCTATTCCAACAATTGCTGCAGAGATACGCCGTCAAGAAAAGGAGGGTAACGGTGAACCTTCTGGAACTAGAAACCATACTAATGGAGATGCTGGCACCACAATTGATGAAAATGCCGGCCATATAATCATTCCAAATTCAACTGCGAGAGCTGAACCAGTAAGGAGGGGATGTGATTATAAAACTTTCAAAAGCTGTGATCCCAAACCATTTGACGGTAAACAGGATGCTGCAACTACACATCAATGGCAACTACTATCTCCCTCAAATCAACAACCAAAAACATATAAGATTAAACAATTATTTTTCACCTATTCAATTACATTATGGTAGTAAACTTTGAGCTCAATAATTAAACACACATAAACGAATTCAAAATATTACATAATTTGAATTCAATATACTATTGGTACTTGGTAGGGTCAAACATCAATCCATAAACTATTGGTAGGATAATGATCTCGCTCATATCATATAAAACTATTGGTAGGGTCAAACATTAATCCATAAATGAATTCAAAATATTACATAATTTGAATTAAGGCATAAAAGTAATTCACTAAAATTATCAAAACCGTATTTTCTTTTTAAACTCTTTACGCCCTTTTATGATAACTATAATATACTCATTCATATGAACATACCCTTGCAAACAGCATCTAAGCAATATTAATTTAATTATAACAAGTTCATAACGATTTAGAATTCAGATTTTCAAAGGCATATTCACCATATAATAACGAATTAGATTTCAATAATAATTAATTTGAATCTCCTTTTACAAAAAGTTGTATAGAACCGGTACCTTAGTAGAAGGTAAAATAATTCTTCCGGCCGTTACCTCCTTGTATTTGCAGTTGAACCCAAAATCGACAGCACCCCAGGTCCTAATCTTCTCGTCACAACAATTATCTTTACCTTTGATTTGATTATGATTTATTCATGACCTAATAAAGGATTATATAAGGATGTGAGGCGGTGATAGTCTACGTCAGGGTTTTAGTTTCCAGGGCGGTTATTGTACAAAGCGTATTTTTTGTGAGAACGGTAGGAAGGAAATTGGACCGTAGATCTACGTTTTTGTACGGTTATGATTTTCACGGTGGCAAAAGCGTAATAAAAAAGTATCGTTCACTTATTTTTTAGGACGCTAAAGTTGCGAAAATGGTAAGAACGTAATTTTGATTCTTACCAAAATTACGATTCGCCGGAAACATAGAGTTCATTTCGTCGTCGATCCCCAATACCATAACTTCATTGGAGATACGTTTATCAAAATTATGAAGCCATCGAAGAAGATTGCAGGTTAGTAATAACAAAAAACGGTCCGTATAAATGTGTCTGGGAAAAATTGTGATTGTGGTTCGTATAATTGTAGTTGACTGATTGTGTTCCGTATAAATAGAACTAGGGTCCGTATATTTTACATTATGGTACCTATATTTTATAATGAAATCATGGAACGCATTTTCATAGATGTAAGAATCCATGGAACGAATTTTTGATGGATATTGGAATCATGGAATTTTTCAGATTAAAGTCATGAAACGTATTTTTCAAGCTGGAACGTGATTTTTTTCTTTATTTGTTGTGATAATATTACGTACCAACACATAAGGTATACGTACCATATTGATAATTTTACGGCCCAATGAACTTGAGAAGCGTACAAAGCATGGAACGTATTTTTACATCTTTGAGACGTATAAATTTCATCTTATATGTTTTGTTGTTCATTTTCTTTATTGGTCCGTATAATTGTAATTAATATCCGTATAACTATACCTATGGTTAGTATTACCTATTTTTTCAAGCTGAAGTGTATTAGTTATATTGGTTCATAAGTGTAATAAAGTGGAACACTAGGGTTGGTGAATTGGATTATATCCTCGATAAGAAATAACAAAATCGACTGATTATATCGACGGAATTGGATTATATTCTTGAAAAGAAATAACAAAATCGACTGATTATATCGACTGAATTTGACAAATACGTTCCAATGTGATATCGTTGATTATAATCTCCGCGAAATTAACAATCAATACGATATCGTTGATTATAATCTCTGCGAAATTGTAATTGATACTAATGAAGAACATCAATTTGAGAATTTGGATAATACAAATCGAAAAATTGAATAAAGAACGTAACCGTCTGCATGAAATACGCATCCCTGATTTTACGTTTCTTTTTTGAGATTATGCGATTCTATTAAGACAAAAATACCCATTCATGTTTATTTCGAATTTGTCAGGTGTCTTTACGGTTTTCCTTCCTACCCTTCTCATGATTTTTATACTTTGTATTATAATCATCTCATCTCGTGATATTCGTGGTTAAGTTCATGGCGGCTTTTTATTTGACAAATAAAAAATTGAATCGTTGAGTTAAAGAGGTACGTGAAAGCGATACTTGCTTGGTGTCTCATGGTTAAATATGTTTTCTTGTGATTGGGTTTTGATATTTGGCGCTGAACAGATAAATCTGGTTTAAATAAAAACTCAATACATTATTTTCTTTCTAACGAATAGGACAAAAACACATTTCCGATATATATGTAGGTCAATTTTCAAGATTAAGAGATTTTCGAAACCACATGGGACAGCCTGTGCCTTTTAGTAGAATTATTAAAAAAATAATAAATTTTTGTTAAACGTATAACAAATAAAGTATTGTTCTTGGTAAGATACTAAGATATTGTACAACTCATCGTCTAGAATATTACATAATTGTAACTTGTAAGAATATGCCTAACAAAGAGTTAAATTAAAAAAAACGTGAAAACACTCTAGCTATGTGAATCTAAAGTATTTTAGATGAAATAAGAATAACATAATCAAGAATAATTAGCCCCTACTATTATTATTGTTGATGGAACAAATACTAAAACCATTTCAGGTTCTCCTCAAGTTAGAAAATGGCAACCATCCTAAACAACTCTCTCATGAACCAAATGTTGCATTGTGACATTAGGAAGGAGAAATAAAAAATAAAATCAAATAAAAAGCCTCTGTTTATAGACTTTAATCTCCTGACAGATGTAACTCTTTTTGAAGATGTGTAATCGTTGATAAATAATCGGAAATAACCGACAAAATTCGTTTGTACATTGATTCGGATGTTAACAGCGTTGACCAAGGTCGGCGTAGTTTAGAATAAAAAATATAGCAACGCATATTCCAAAGCAACCAAAATGTCAATATGTCATAGCGTCGGCCAACGCCGGTTGTCGTCTACAATGGATTGATTTTGTAACTCGTCGATTCGTCAATGTATCAGCTAGAAACAACAATTAATTAAGTTACTATCATTTGTTTTGACCTTTTTGGCTTAATGAGATATATCAACCTCTTTTGTAGAGGACTAGAGGGAAGGACCCTTAGAATCGTCACAACAACTATTTAATTTGGAGAGGTTAGAATGCAATGCATAGACACTATTAAACTTTGGATTTTTCTTACAAATTATTTGGTTACCATACATAGATGATGTCATAACTCCTATTTATTATTTTTTAAGATAAAAAATAAGTTCAGTATGCCATTTGATTATTTAAATTGATCTCTGCTAAACTTTTTAATTGATTTCGTAGATAGGGATAATGATAAAACCCGAATTCGATAGGAATACCTGAAACCTAAAGCATATGGGACGAGTATAGGGTCGAGTAACATGTTATGAGACTGGGCATAGGATAATTCTAATTTTTTTCGTGGGGTATGTGAGGGGTTTGGGATTGTTTAATATACGCGTCTACTCACCCCGTTTACCAAATACTCATTCCCGTTTATCCTATTATATGCCCAACATTTCTTTATTTTAAGTACTTTTAAATATATAATGTAATATATACAAGAATTTTTTACTTTTTTTCTTTTTTTCTTTTTTGTTGACAAAAGATGTTTTCATCTTAAATACTTAATTCATGACTCAGAACTGCTCGCCTATGACGTTATTCATATATGTAAAAAATTTCAATTCCCATAATTTCCGGTTCTCATAGCCATATATTTTTGTGATATTGATGATATACATGTTCCATTCACGATAATTTTTTTAGTTTACATTTTAGGTTATTTGAACATTTTATGGTGTTTATGATAAATTTATCTGACTAATAGTTTTTCGATACACACCCGATGGGTTATCGTCGATTACACCCAACAAATATTTATATTAAACTACTAGGTATACTCGAAACTCATGGTTATACCAGCTAGGCCGCTACCCATTTGCTTTCGTCTGAGTATGACAAACTTCTGTATAACTGGGAATGTAGTTTGGATTAGTCAAACCCGACCCATACCTGATTAATTTGCCATTCCTGTTCGGAGATCACTACCTCTAGGTTTAATGAGACTTTAATACTGTTATTTACACGTTTTAAAAGACATTATAAAACTCAAAGTCGCATAGTCTTCACAAGTTCTAATTATTAGTAGATAAAAAGTCTAAATCACCTGTCAATAACCAATCATTTCCTTAAACACTTCACTTAATTATTGCATAACTATTTTTGTAAACCAATTGATCTCATTTTAGATTGTCCACTATGATTTTCTTATCGTTTTTCTTGTTGAAGTAGGCATGTCGAGTGCATGATGCCAACCTCTAGAGCGAGAATCATAACCCATGATTATAGCTATAAAATACGAGCTAATCTCTCCATCACAAAGCGATTAGTAACAATATAATAAAGCTTTCTTCGTTTCTCAAAAAGGTAAAACCCATAGTCAAATCTCATGCTTTTGACGTGATTCTTGTAATCTTGCAGATTTTCTACTTAGGTTTTCATAATCTGATGTTTCTGTGTTTCATTTGACATCTTCAGGGTTCTTTTGTGCTAGTTCTCTGGTTTGATCTTTTTTGCACACCACGTGTTTGTTAAATTGTCAAAGAGAGTGGATTTGCTCCAAATCACATGGCGATTTCAAGTTTCAGAGGTTATTCAGAGATGCTAGCAATGGAAGACCCTTCTTTCAGCTTCCAATGTCCAATCAACTCATTTGATTATCATCTTGATGCAACTGCAATCGCAGATTCATCATTTGGAGATAACAAGGATCAAAGTCATGCTCAAGTGAGTGTGTTTGATGATAATTACAAACCTGTTATGGAACCATCTCCAAGACCCACTAAACAGATCAAAACAAACAGCTGGAATTCATCAGTAACCTCTGATCACTCCTTGATGAATCCAAATCAATCTCAACAAGGTAATCTTGTGACCGCGAAAGAAGAAATGACCGTTTCGTCCAAGATTAGCCATGGGTTCACTTCACATCTCCAGTTTAACAACCAAAAGAACTCAGATTTTAATCAAAATTTTCATGTTGGTGTTAAAAATAAAACAAAAGTTTCTACAGCTCAAGATCATATTTTAGCTGAGAGAAAAAGGAGAGAAAAACTCAGTCAGAGGTTCATAGCTCTCTCTGCTCTTCTTCCTGGCCTTAAAAAGGTAAAAAAAATAAAATTGTAATATTTTAAAAAATATTTGCATTAGTTAGTATCATATGTATCTAAAATGTTTCAATTTGTATGATATTATTAAAAGATGGATAAGGCTTCTGTTCTTGGAGATGCAATCAAACAGATGAAAACCCTTCAAGATAAAGTGAAGTCACTTGAGGAGCAAATCAAGAAAAGACCAAACACAGAATCAGTTGTTTTTGTTAAAAGATTTGATGCTTCAACTGACATTGGTGATATTTGTTCATCAGATAATGGTCCAATTCATGAACAACTTCCAGAAATCGAGGCGAGATTTCTTGGTAACGATGTTTTAATAAGAATTCACTGCGAGAAAAAGGCGGGTGTTGTTAACAAGATTTTAACTGAAATAGAGAAGCTTCATTTATCTGTTGATAACAGTAGTTCAATGACGTTTGCCGATTGTGCTCTTAATGTTACAGTTATTGCTCAGGTAAAAAGTTCACATTTTTATGTAAAAAGATTGTTGGTTGTTTGTTAAAATTGTGTTATAGGTTAAATAAATAACTGACACCCATATAATATTTTTTTGCAGATGGATAAAGAATTCACCATGACAATGAAGGATCTCGTTAAGAATCTACGTTCGGCTCTCAAGCAATTTATGTGATGATTTATACTTTTTTCAATTGTTTTTATAAAAATCTGGTAACCAAAGGCCTGGG
>WOUH02050909.1:0-11338 GCA_009936405.2 Stevia rebaudiana
CTATGTTCAATGGTAGCATACAAGATCAAATAGCACATAATAAGTTCAACACCAAGTTTAACATAAAATCAAATAAATATATAAGAATCGCATTATAGAAAATGAATAGAATTGAAATCAATAGTTTGAGTATAGACATGTGTAACAGCCAAAAAACAAAGAATAAATGGGATAGAAAAACTCACGGGTTGTATAGCGATCCAAATAATACAACTCAAGTAGTTGTTATTATCGAATCATCGACAAAACCTAAATTGATATACAAAATGCGTATGAATATAAAGAGTTCGACCATTTCTAGGGGTCGCGTATTGAATTTAATCCTAGAATTTCACAAAATACAACATAGTTCTTATTTATTGGATTCGATGATTCCACGATTTGTTTATTTCGTTTTTAAGGTTATAACTATATTTTATATTTAATTATAAACAAATATATATATATATATATATATTTTAATAAAGTTTATCAAAATTTTAATTTTATTGTTTTAGAAAATCAGGTTCTTTTTAAGATAAATTTGTATATGAATTTCATAAAACTTGAATAAACAATGAATTAGTTATTGATTTTACAAGTTAATCAATAAAAAGATAAACAAAGGCGTGAAGGAGGGGATACGAACACGCGACCTGGGAAACGGAAGTGTGAGTCTTAACCATCCAAGCTGGGTGGGTTCACTGGTTAGTTGTGATATAAATGTTTTTATTTCTTTTGAACTTGTTCTTCCCCAAATTCAATTACAAGCCCTAGCTTTGATTTGATCCAAATTCTGTTGATCCAATAATCGTTTGCTAATTTAAACTTAGGGCTAATGTTAAGGAGATCAAAACGAATACAATGAGTGTAAATTTTACCTGTTTTGGATAAGAAATGATCGAGGTTGAAACCGGATTCACGTTCATCGTGTTCTTCGTGAAACCCCGATTAAATCTTGAATTCCAGAAACTTGGAGATGGATTGTAGTGTTGGATTAGTTTCTAAGCGATGTAGAGAGTGTTTCCTATCCAATAAAGGGATCAAATAACGTCTCAAACGATGAGTTGATGAGTGAGTTTAATACCCGGTTTAAATGCGATTAATGGTGTTTAAATTGATGTTGAAACGTAAAATTGATGATGGATTCGGTTCCATCGGTAGTTTTAGTTCATGATTCATTGATTTCCGAGTTCAAACGGTCGCGAAACGCATCGGTTTGGTTCTTGGCCGGAGCGTGACCGGCGATCTCGCCGGCGGAAATGGCCTCGCCAGAAAAACGTGGATCGAACAAGGGGGAGGGGCTGATATATGAGTTTCAATTCTTGGCACAAATGACCCCTCAAAGTTCTATCTCTAAGATTTTGGACACCATGTAATCTTAAATTAAAAAGGAAGTTTCATTTCTCATAAATGGGTCACAAGGTTTTATAAACTTCAAATAACTTTATAAATTTTATAAAACTAATGTTTTATTTTATAAAACTAATGTTTTATTTTACAAAACTTTATAAAATCAATGAATTTAAGTTGTTGAATAGTTGCTAAATATATATAATCATTCATTTATATAATTGTGAATATATATAAACAATGAATTTAAATTGAGGTCGGAACTTAACGTGACGGAATATTCGTCGGATTTTTCCCGGATGTTACATAAAGTACAATCAAAGACAACAACATTATTCCATACATTCTAACATAACAAAATATAACTCCTAGTATCATACAATCCTATATCAACTTCAACAACAAATCATCATTATGCTTCATGCTAAATTGTACAAGAACATTGGGAAATCAAGTGTCAACTACACACAGTAGTTGGTGAGCTACAACAGTTTATAAACAATATTTAATAGATTCGATAGTTTAGCAATGTGACTTGAACATGTTACGTAAACCAAATGTGAAACTAATTATGTACTATTGGGGATCAAACCTTAGTTTAACCGAGTTAGGATAGATCCAAAACTACCCTTAGTTTAGAAGTAGATCAAACACTACTCCTTATATAGCATATGTGTGGTCACCGATTGGTGGGATGGTTAGGACAATAGATCTATCACCACACATTGTAGCTTGCAACAAGTTATGATCACACACACATAGTTTATACAAAAGTTTAGCAAGTAGTTCAAACAACATAGTTCAAATAGTTCAACATCGCATATAGTTCAATAGTTTATAGTTCCAATGTTTCAGCCCCGAGTTTAAAACAAAAGATAATGTAAAAGGGGGAGTTGTATGCAAGTAGGTGAAAGTATGTTACAAGTAAATAGTCCAAGTGAACACCAACACGCAATATAAGAACCACAACCAACCTAAGGTCAAGTGTACATGTATAAGTATTTGTTTACATTAAACTATTTTTTTGGACTTACTTTAGGTGTCCTAAGTTCAATCCACGTGCATTAGGAGAGTTATATGTCAGAAATGGTATTTTAGGTATTAACTAGTTTTCAAACAGTTTTGGACAGATTTTGTTGTTTGTTTATCATTATATTTGAAAGACCAAACAGAAGCCTCAAGTCACGAAATTTGGACAGGAGGTACTCCTATATGTTAGGTTCATACAAATATATTTTTTATAATTTTTGGACATGTATTTTATGCTAGAAAAATTAATGAACACACTGCTGTCAAAACAGTGACAGTTTTGACAACCGTGGGGAAAATATTCATAGGATAACATGAGTTGTTCCAAATAATACAAGGCCAATTGGTTCTTATATAACATCTTGAACTTTACAGAAAGTCGTGAATGAAGCAATTTGGATAAATACATAAGAAATGGTGGCGTCTGCAAGTCAGCCTATAATTTCTGTCAAATGGACAAATTTGTCCTTCAGGCTTAGGAAATAAGTTAGACATATCAAATGACATCCAAATCTGATTATTCCAGTTGTAAAAATAAGATAAGAAATAGAATCTTAAAATTAAATCTATAATGAATAAATTTGGTTAAGTATACAAGGAGTTATGTCACAAGTAGGTACATCCACATTTGCTGTCAAAAGGACAGCTTAATCATTCACTTTTGTTTGATGGATTTGACTTATCAAATGGACTCCAAATTAAGTTATTTAAGTTGGAAATGAAAGCTAACACATAAAGGTTTAAAATGAAACAGGTTTGAACAGATTTGGGTAAGTGTGCACGGAGTTATGTCACCTGCAAGTACACCATATTTGCTTTCAAAAGGACAGCTTAACCCTTCGGGATTGTTTGGTGGGTTTGACTTAGCAAATGAACTCCAAATAAAGTGATTCAAGTTGAAACAGAAAGCTAACACATAAAACTTCATCTTTGGTTTTTGGGACCAAATCATTTGAGTTCGTTTTCAGACCCATATATTCAGATGAATATGGACTTAAAAAACAAAATGCGTTTTGAAAGAAAATTGTTTAACAAAAGTAAATGAACAAGTAATCGATTTGAATACCTAAGATGGATTGAACTTAAAATAAGAAATGAAAATAAATGAAGAAGGCATAATAAGTTGTACCTTAAGCTCTTAAATCTTCAATACTAGGAAGGGGGATGTTCTTGAGCTTGAACTTCCAATATCTTTCCTAGAGTGGGAAATGAGCAAGAGAAACTTATCACCTAATGGGTTCTATTTATAGGGAAGGAAGGGCTCAAGAATTTTTCCCTAGAGCAATGTGGGATAAAAGTTGTATTTTTAAATGAATGAAAGAGGTTAAGAAATGTTAATGAAGCAATGTGGGACACAATGTAGTTTTAAAAGAAGCAAGTCTAGAAAATTCTTGTTAAGATAAAATGACTTCATTTTATATAAGAATTCTATTCAATTGAACTATGAGCATTTTATTTAGTTTGTTTTGTATAGGCTTTACATATATCTTATGTATCATTGTATCATATTGTATAGAATATAAATGAATAACTACACACATTTTTACTCAAATAAACTACTCATTAAATCGAAAAGTGTTTACATCGAAAAATTCACGGATGCTACACGCATGACCCCGCCATCGGAATGGGGCTTGTCAGGCCTAAAAGTACTATTCCATATTCCCTTTCTACAATATACGTTTAACGGTCTGATATAATGCTATGGACTTTAAGGAAACGTTACACTAAATAATCGTGAGTTCTTAATCAACTCAAATATATCCAAATATGTTTGCAAGTAGTTTCTCGCCCAGAAGTTAAAAACATTTAAAATAGTAAAGTGTGGGGCTGTAAACTCACAGTTGATAACTGTTGTTCTTGCGATCCAAAGATTGTTTGTTTAGGAATTCCTACCTACTCCTACAACATTAAGGATATGTTTGAGATGTGTTGAACTTTCCAAATTCATTTGTTATATATGTTTTGTCATACTTAGTGAATTTTACAAGTTCATGAGATTATAAATTTATGTTTTGGGTTGGGTTTTTTGTTGGGTTATTTTTTGGTCGGTTAGGTGTTTATACCTTCTTAGTGGTTAACTTATTATAAGTTATAAAAACTAACTTATATTATTTTCTTGAAAATATGTTATATAGTCTTAAAATATATTAGAACTGTTTTTAGAAAATTTCGGCATTATAACGACGCATTTTTATAAAATATCCTTTTTACATCACAAAACGCATTTCGACAATCATATAAAATTCAAGGGCCACTTCTAACAATTAAACATAGCAATAGATTTATTAAAAATATTAAATTTCAAGATTTTAAAATAATCCATATCTTTTAAAAGTTGTCATTTTTTATAAAAAGATAGTTTTATACTAATTCTGTCATTTTAACTAAGTTGAGGGACCAATTATGTCATTTATCAATTTTCATGGATTAACATGAAATAATAAAATCTAAGATTCCAACTTGGTCCATACCTTTCCTATATTTTCATTTTTTGTAAAAGGTACAATTTTACAGTTCTTATATTTTTAACAAAGTGCAAGGACTATTTATGTAATTTACTTGAACTATCCACTAGTTTATGACATATTTTAACCCTTATATCTAGATACCACGTTTCAGTTGGGTTAAATTTCTGTTGGGTTTTTAACATAGTAAACCGATTCAAAAAATACTAAACTTGTAGCATATTTTAAAGACCACTATTGTAGCATATTTTGAAGAACTCTATAGTGTTATGCTATTTATGATTCGAATCCTAAACTGGTCAAAAATACTTGTTTGCTTCGAAGGTACCAAACCGACACCAACTTCTTTTGAATTTAACACACTGGTCTGATCGAGTTAGACTGTATTCTTGAAGTCTTTGGAAGACTAAATACGAGTACTTAGTCATGCACTCAGAGTTTGAATCATTTGGAGAAGGTTTGAGTAAGATATGGGTCATGAAAGTTTGGTGTTATATTCTGTCCAAAAATCATTTTTTGTATACGTGTGTTTCAAGTGAGTTTGTTGTGTTTTTCTTGTGAGTTTATCACTTGAACTTTTGTTTAATATGTGTTTAAGTGTTATGAGAGTGTAAACAAAGTGGTTGGAGTGTGTTCTAACGTGTAAATCGTAGAAAAAAAGGCAAGAATCTTCGGGATACCCCAAACTGTGATCCTTCAAGCTTGTTTCTTGTTCCTTGAGTTCGTCCGGTCTGCCATTGACCTTGATCTCGCAAGAGGACTGAGTGGAGATGTCATGAGGGTGCTAGAGAGGGTGGTTAAGGGCTGAGATAGGTTGGGGAAGGGAGAAACCGAGTTTGAGAGGGGTTGTTAGTGAGAGGACATGATGGTGTATGTGTTTTCATGAACTAGTTCTCTAGTAAGAGTTGATGAGGAAAGGAATCCTTCATCTTTTATTTGTAGGAGCACCAAGCATCCATTAATATGTTTACTTTCTAGTATGATGAAATGAGGGAAAAACAATGAAAGTTGGGATGTGACTTTACCTCCAGGTTGTGGGAAGTGCTATGTAGGTGACGGTTCTTGTATTTGAATATAGAGGGGCCAATTTTTCAGGTGGGTAAAAGAGTGAAGATTTGGTGACGAGGGGAGTGGTATCATGCATCAAGTATGGTGAGTTTTTATATACATATATTCATGCATGTTTTGCATAAAATATATGCATGTGTACAACATATATATATGTGGATTGGTGCTTGGCATTTATATTGATTTGTGTTAGAAGTAATTTCATAACCTACACAAAGAGAGCTAGAAGCTCAAGTGAATCTTTTTTGGCATCTTTTTCCTTGATTTGACCACGACTTTGTTTGGTCTTCCTCTTTCCTACGGCCCATGTTTCAAAGCTAGCAAAAAGTTCGAGCCTCAGGGATCTCTCTTGTATGGCAGTCAGTCAGTCCTTTTCTTCGACTGATGCTTTGACTGTCTCCCATATCATTGAGAATAAAGATACACTTGTCGACGCTACAGGTACTATTGTTTGGATTTAATTACAATTCAATGTAATAACTAGTTGGTGCTAAGATTTAAATATTGAGAATGAAACTAAATTACCTAATTTTTCCGGGATGTCACGTCATCCTCTTGTTGAAAGAATTTTCGTCCCGAAAATTTTATTGATGTTGCTAGTTGTTTTGAGTTGAAAATCCGAGATGTCACATCATCCCATTGTTGAATGGAAACTTCGTCCTAAAATTTAGTTTGCCTTTTCAGCTAGGATAGCTGTGTTGAGTAGTTGTGGGTATTTCCTTATCATTTGATCCTCCCGTTCCCATGTGAGTTGTGGTGCACGTTTGGAGTCCCATCGGACTAACATGGTAGGTATGCGGCTTCGTTTGAGTCTTTTGACATCTCGGTCAACGATCACGATTGGTTGTTCTATGAAATTTACTTTTTCGTCGGCTTGAATTTTTTCAAGTGGCACAATGAGTATATCATCTTATAAGCACTTCTTCAGGTTTGACACGTGAAAGACGTTATGTACACCGCTGCGTCTTCTGGTAATTTTAATCTGTATGCGACCATGCGACCGGACCAATTCGTTGAGTGATCTGAAATGACCCGACGTACTTAGGGTTAAGCTTTCTTAGTTTACCAAATTGAACTACACCTCTCCCGAGTGAGCCTAACCATACCGGGTACTAGGTCGCTCTCATCCTGTTGGACTGGGGGTTAGAATGTTTCTCCTAGGTCGTCCTTTGTAGTCATGTGAAGTCCCTTTGCTGGTGCCATTTTCTGCATATCTATAGTACATATTTATACATATTCAACAATAATTAAGAGTTTTACAATTAGTAAAGCATAGTGTACAAGTAGTTGGCGCATAATATTAAACCGACGGGGTGAGAAGATTTGGAATTTTGAATGCAAATAATCTAGAAAAGTGAGATAGAGAGCATAGAAAGAAAAAGATAACAGGGAGCACATTTGCTGGTGTGTTTCTGGAGAGAGAGAGAGTGAATCGAGATATGGAGCCGTCAAACCTCCGCCGGTGTGCCTCCGATGCTATTCCGACCAATCCTGATGGTGACGAACCCACTGCACATCAGCATCGGTTGTGGTGGTTCCACGTACCACTTCTCAAGCGGTAATGGTGTTAGCTGGTTTTCATTTAAACCTTTTGTTGTTGACTTTTCAGTTTGGTGTTTGTATGATTAGGAATGTAAGTTCTGTTTATAAGAGTCTACATGATTTAAGGTTCTTACTAATTTGGAGAAATTTGTAATTAAGACTTACATTTACCTGATGCACATTATCTTTTTCTATTCGGAAAACCAAGCAGTAAATTAAATTACATATTTGCTAGGACTATTCCATTGATCTTCTTGGACCAAGTTTTGAAGATTTATATATTTATTGTAAACAAAAATTTATTTTTCAAACATTTTTAATGCTTGCAGATCAGCTGGTAACAATCTAGCAATCCCACTGTTTCTAATGATATCAACTAAGCACATTGTATCAACAGTCACATTTTGAATGGTTATTGCGTTATGCAGATAAATAGAGTTTAATATATGCATTCAAGAGGCTTCACTCACCATAATATAAAGCCAGATAAATTTTTGATGGTTTTAGGTTCAAAAGTAATTAAATCATGTATTCTCTTTATGATGTTTTTAGCTCAATAACATTCCTGAGGTATATTTGTTATACACCCCATACAAGAAAACTGAACTTCTTAAATGTATCTATAAAATCATTATTCTTTTCATTTTAGAATTACAAGAACACTTCAGAATTTGGTAAGTCTTAATTTTAAAATAATGTATAATTTTCTAGTGTTTTTTTTGTTGTATAATGTCAGTTTTGTTATACATTGAGCAAGGTGAGATTGCCCGTGTTAAGGAATTAACTCCCCCACAAATCCCCGAGGATCTTAACTCAGCAACTAATAGCAAGAAAGTATGGGCTTCTACTCATAATTTAACTAATTTTTATTACATTGACAAAGGTATAACTATTTTGCATGAGACTTTTGTGACATATGACTATGCATTTATTATTATTTTTTTAAATGCTTATCTTTCTTATAGGCTGCATTTATGTTGGTGTTTTCTTTAATGTGAGCAAATATCACATATGTGAATAGGATAAAATGAAGCTCCAACTCATTTATTTTTTCATGTAGAGCCAAATTTAGCAGTGGCTTGGTTTCTCTTCATTGAAACCAATGCTACCTTGGAGGATGGTTCATGGGAATATTGGATAAAAGAGTCAGTTTATCTTTCATTTCTATTATAAAAGAGTGAGTATATTTGCTTAAAGTATAAATTCAACCAAGTACGAATTAGTGCTTGTACTTCTAATATATAGTAATGAGTTTATAATTTTTTTTTATAAACTATCATTATTGGCTATTTCAACATGTTTGCTTGGTTCGTTTAAAGATTAAGGTTGTGGTTATTCGAGGACCGTATTGTAGATATGCAGTCACTTGTTGATGTGCGTTTATGTTAAAATTATGTCATCCCATTGGTCATTTAAGTCTCATTTATAAACTATCATTATATGCTATTTCAATAGATGATTTTTTGTTGATTTGCTTTTGTTTGTGGATTATTATTACATTCCCAATATGTCTTGTTTTGTTGCAGAATTTCTTTTGTGAAGAAAACCAAGTGCTGAAATATGAGCCATTGTGGAAAAAAATATGATTATGAATCTTCGTATATAGTTATTAGAAGCATTTAGAGGTTCAAGTTCAAACTAGTAATATTTATGATCTCATATTAAACTTGCCACTTGTTTGTTCTTGATGGACAGTTTATTTGATGGTAATTCAGTATTTTAACATTAACTATTGTTAAAAAGCATTGTAATATGTTGTTGATTTGGTTTAGGTTGTACAAAGTCACATTAAGTCATAACAACTCATTTAGATGTCAATAGCCTATGCTTAATGGAAAATTATTAATTTACAGGTAATGACCTTTATTATTTTTGTCATGTGTTAGTGAGTTGTTTTAGGTTACAAATATGTTAAATTAGCATGCTAATTGACTGTTACAAGTTTTTGTTTTCATTAGAATAACTTTTTTAATTATACTAAAAGGGTAATCTTGGAACTCTAACTTTTTTAAATGTTTTTCTGTAGAGGCTATGCGTATTTTTGTCATTTTCTAAATAAGTGGAGCTTGACCGATACATCTGGCGACTAAATGCTGGAAAGAGTCATGTTGACTTTTGGGAGAGATTGTATGGATGCGCCGTGAGGGTCTGTTAATGTAAGTTTTTGTCACGAAAAGTTGAGAAAAAGACACAAATGCTCTTAGTGACAAGTGAACCCCGATGAACCAGAAATTTATGTTGGAAATAACATAACAGAGGCTAGTTTAACTCATCTACTTGTGAAAATATCAATGTGCAGTGTTGATTAATTTGGTGTTTAATCTCAAAGATGTAAATATAGAACTAAAAAGACCGAATAACATGTCTCAGGGCTTTAGATTTTTTCAACTGCTGCTTAATGATTGTGTTTTGCAATTATGTATAAGCAGGTTTTTTTTTTTAATGAATTGTAAATTATTGTTGATTGTTTGGTTATATCTTTGTTGCTTTCATCAGTTGCACGACACATTAAACACCTACTACCATGTACATTGGAGTTTTTTTTCCTATGTCATACCATTATTGTTTTCATATGTAAGGTTGGAATTTACAATTTATGATTTTAAGGATGTTCAAAATGTGAAGTTGTATTTGGAGCTCAATAATATTATAAAACTTTGAAGAGTTAATTCATCTTGTCGTTAACCTCATGTCTTTGTGTGTGTGTTTTATAAGAGAAAGAAGATAAGAAATAACAATTAAAATGTTTTTAGTTAGAAAAAAAAAGGCGAAGGTAAACAAGTAAAATTTCACTTAAGCTATAATAGAAGATATAAGTTTTGTATAGGCGTGTTAGACAATTGTAAAATTTTCCTTTATAACAGAATACAGTTTTGAGACCACTGGCTTTAAACCATTTTCTAATTTTATATGAGTTTTAATAATCCAGATAACGTAACTGAGATTAAAGAAAAACAATCTAATAACAACCATGTGGGACTTGACAAATAATGTCTAAAAATGAGATCTTATTCGCATTTTAGTTATTATTTGTTTGGGATTTTCTAGGCTCATGACACACGTAGACAACATTGATTCTATAAATTAATTAGAAACTAACATACATAAAATACAATATTTCACAAAATAATTGATAAACTAACATACAACATGTATTGCATAATAAAGTTTCGTTGCCGCCGCATCACGCGGGTTCACAACTAGTATGTGATATACAAATAATCACCTATAAGTTATGTGCAATTCATCTAAGTGTAATTAACTACAATTATAGTGTAGGCTCACTAAATGCAACCTAGTTCTCTACAACCAATGTATCTTATATGAATGTGCCACACCCCAAAATTTACACCGCGGTTGACACCGCAAATGAAGGCGTGATAATTGGTAGGATCAAAGTCATAGATCATATTGAACGACTCATTACATGCAATTTTAACAAAACACATTCATTCAATATGATAATGTTACAAAATAGGTTTCATAGTTCTGTAGAAGCATAAAACGTTAATTTGGAAGCTCAAATTGTTTAAGTGTAAGTCAAGCACAATTACAGTACATAAATAAGTTTTAATATTTCAACCAAAGTAAATGCACGCAAGACTCATCTTGTAACTTCTAGTCTTATCGCGTGCATCCGGAGGTCACTTACTTAAAGTGTCAACATGGGGTTGGTGAGTTCATAGGTTTGTATAAATAGAGTTTCAAATAATAGTTATAAGTATGTTTAATTGGATCATATTTAAACAAGCATTAAGATAATGATAGCTAGTCATATAATCACATTACTATAGCATACGGACCCCGAAACCGACAATGTTTTCAGGATCGTCCAAACGGTTAGAATGAATCTAATCAACTGAAACAAGACGGGAAAAACCTCCACAATCAATCAATGG
>WOUH02050920.1:0-11336 GCA_009936405.2 Stevia rebaudiana
GCACATTTTCCATGTGTTGTTGGTTTTCTTTACTATGACCGGGTTCGCTACCCATGTTTGGTATCGTATTTCTCGTAGGATTCCAGCTTCTACCAAACTTTTCACTTCCTATATCAAGGCTTGTCGTCTTTCCGTGCTCATGGTTCGCTTCTTCTCGTTGACCGGACAGTTGTGGGGGTATACTTTCAGCTCATGCTGAGTCATGGCGCGGAGTATCCCGGTCATATCGGTTGGCTTCCATGCAAACATGTCTATGTTGTGGTTTAAGAGTTTCTTGAGTTTGTTGCGCGTAGGCAAGGTGATCATGCTGCCGAGTGTGATAAATTGATCTAGGAAGGCTGGGTTGAGTGCCCATTTCTCCGGCCCCTCCCTTTTGGGTTGAGTCTCGCCACAGCTAAACATTGTTTCTGTATGTAAATACTACTAGGACCTTTTGGGATGGGAAACATGATTGCTCCTTGTCCCGATGATAGTGCAGCGTTGAAGGCTGCCAGTCCTGGTCTTCCAATGATAACGTTGTGTTGTGAGATGGCCGGGACGATGGGAATGACAATAAGACGACCTTCGTCCCTGGGCCATCCTCCAGCTTCATAGGTAGTGTTAACTTTCTGATCGGTTGTATTTGTTCTCCGGAGAACCTGACTAGCAGGGTGTCAACTGGACCATTCTCTACTGGTCGCAGTCATCCAGTTGCCTGAAACAGTGTCCGTACATTATGTCAGATGAGTTCCCACAATCTAGGAAGACTTTGTGGATGTTGTAGTTTCCGATTTCGGCCGTGATAACGAGTGGAGCGGTTGAATGTGTGCCTCCTTTGACCGGAGGGAAAACTAGTAGGGCTTCCATCCATGATTCCAATATGGTTCTCGCCCACTTGTTGTTTTGGGTTCTGGTATGGTTTCTTTGGACCATACCGATGTCTCGGACCCTCTTTTTCCCTATTATCTCTTGTGGTGGGTCGATTTCCATGGGCGCTCCCTGGACGAGATGTGGGGCTTTTCCGGCTTTTACTGCATTATCAATTTGTCTTTTAAACTGCCAACACTGATCGATGATGTGTCCGTGGTCCTTGTGGAAATCACAGTATTTGGTTTTGTCTTTCGAGGATCCAGGTCGTAGTGGGTTTGGTTGATATAGTGGAATATTCTTTGTTTGAAGTATCTCACATGGTGTTTTTGTTAGTGGGGTGAGTAGTGCATATTCGACCCAGGCGATTGTTCTGATTGGCTGGTGCATGGTAAGTTGCCGGACTGTGTTGACCAGGTGTCTATAAGTGTTGTTTCCTGAGAATCTGAGTTGCGGTTCCCGGTGGCCTCTCCGGCATCCGGCTCTGTCGAAAGACCCTGCAGAGTCCTTCCATTTTTGTTCGAAAGATCGGTTGGCTGCTACCTTTCGTTCAACCTCTACGAAAACCTTCGCGATAGCCATTAGATCTTATAGTGTTTTCGGAGCCCCTCCTTGGCACTCACTTGGTTAATTCGTCGTTGCGTACCCCATGCATGAATGTGGCGCAAAAAAGATCTTCCCCGGCACCACTGATCTGCAAGCTTTCTTTGTTGAAACGGGAGATGACACTTTTGGTTGTTCCACTGTCCCGGTGTCGCATGTGCAACAATTCACTTTTATCACGCAGGTGTCTACGTGGTTAGCTAAATTGTTGTAAGAATTTTTTTATTAGCTCTTCCAAGCTGTTAATCCCGCCAACCGGGAGGCTATCGAACCATAATCTCGCACGACCCACCAACATTTGTACAAACATGTGACACCATATCGGTAGTTTCCGCCCCTCAATTCCTCCTGTGGTTATGAAAACATTAATATGATCATCTGGATCGGTTGCCCCATTGTATTTCCCAGTGTTAGTGGGCAATTTTAGCTTTGCGGGGAACTCTGCTTTGTCTATTCGCGGTGTGAATTTGGAATTTGCGATTAAGGCTTGTGGCTTATATGGCTTGGTGAGATTGTCAGGTTGGTTATCTGTATGGTTTAGGGTTGTGTTTATGGTGTTGTTGGTTGCTGTGAGTGTCAGGAAGGTGGTATTAGGAGTGGTGAATTGTAGACAGTTCGTTAGTTCTGTTAAGCGGATCTCATGGTTGTATCTTTCTACCCGTGCGTCGTAGACAGTCGGGTTTGTTATGGTGATTTTTTGTGGGAGTTTATGTAGTGTGGTGAAAATAGTGAATGGAATTGTTGGTGTTGGTGTGTATGCGGTAGTTGGGGTGGGCATTGTTGGTGGAATTTGAGGTGTTGAGGCTGGTAAACTAAGATATGGGAATGGTGTATGTGGAACTGGTGGTAGTGCGAATGGGTTTGTTATGGTGGAAAATAGAGAGTGTTGGGTTGTTGTAGGTGCGAACGGTGTGGAATGGTAAGCAAGGTGTGGCAACGGTAGTGAGGTGATATAGGGTGTGGCCGTGATCGTTGGTGGGGGTCATGTTTTCCTCTCGCTGAATCGACCGTAAGGTTTCATCGTCGAAGATGATCAGCTCAGATTGGTTGTTTGTGTTCGCCATGAGTTTCAGATTCAAATGATTGTAATGAAGGAGATGCTCGTTCAGAATAGCGGATGACGCTAGTGAAGAAACAAAAAACTAATCGGAGGTAGTAATTCTATTTCCACAAATCAATTGCAACCAAATGAGATCTAAATATCTGAAAATCTAGTGAAATGATCTAATAAAAATGCTTAATACTCGTGCTGGTTTCTCTCAATTGCTCAGATTTTCCGATCCCTCCCCTTTTCCTCTAACGGTCTATATATAGGCAGTTAGAGGTGAGGTCAACAGGTGAGGAAATCATGTTCCTTATCAATGATCCGATGAGTGAGGATTTAAAAGGCCTTTAGATCTTTGCCATGTGTCAGTGGTTTGTTTGCACCCCCTCCTTTTCCGCATTTGAGTTGTTCATACGGTTATTGATTGGATTTTTTCAGGTCGGGTTATCCGTTTTACTTACTATCCTCTTCAATCTTAAACCCCAAGCCATAATTTTTATTAATAGAAGTGTCAAATATTAATTTGTTTTGGGTGATTACAACTTACTAACTTAATATATATACAATAAATCAATGATAAAAATTATAAGTATTGATTTGGTAAACTTTTGTAATGCACAAGTTTGTAACCTAGTATATATAATATTAGATTTTTTTGTCCATGTGATTTTGTAAAGTGTTGTTTTTATTCTAGATCCTTTTCTTCTTTTTTTTAATAATCCAAATTAGGACACAATAGCGAATATTAATCCGAACTATTACTTTGAAGAAGAATAATCTCAAATATCACTTTAGTTGTCAATAACAACAAACTTATCAAAGATTTCCACTTGAGAAGAAATTAAGTGTAATCTTTGATAATTTTGCTTATAATTTTAGTATTGACAATCAAAGTGATAGTTGAGATTATTTTTTTTCAAAGTGATAGCTCGAATTATTATTAGAAATGTGTCATAATTTGAAATATTAAAATCCAATATGTCTTCTTGATTCTACAACCCTCTTTATTTTCTATTTTTTTCCTTTTCAGTCACTATAACTAATTACATCTCTTATTTATATTAATCTTCTATAAATAACTAAAAAAATTCCTATATTACATAATCATATTGTATCATGTTACATCATAATATATTATCTTTATGATATGATACAACTTTATATTAAATATTTTCATATAATCATATAGGGGGTGGTTCATAAGAGAATTATTTTTCATGCGACAATTAAAACATCTTACTTAGGTTAACTTTAAATATTTTTCTTATTTTATCATATGTTATTATTGTATAAAACGTTTGCACCTTTTCACATATTTATTTATCTTTAATATGGTATAATGAATCTATATTAAAAAAATGTATCTTAAGTTGTTTAATACTAGATATATGTATTATATTTGCAATGAGAATGGATATTCTGAAAGCCATCTTTAAATGTGTAAACCAAGAAAACTTATATTTACATATATAAATTTTTTTTTATTTCATTTTAGTTTATTTATTATTATTTTTTGGATTTTAGTTTCAATTTTTGACTCTTGGTGAAAAGTTTGAAAAGGTTCGACTGCATTTTGTTTATAATTGTTTTTTTTTAAATAGGACACTTTTTGTTTAAAAATATATATGTTACATATGGAAACAAAATGTTGTATATAAAAAATCGATTGTTACATATGTGAAATCATCTGAAACTCATTATTAACATGTGGAAAAAAATTTAATTTATTTTTCCCTTTTATATATTTTTTCTAAAAAAATTCTTCAGCACTTTTATATTTATTTTTTTGAATAAAAAGTGACGAAAATAAATATACTACTGTTTAATTTAAAAAAAAACTTTCATATGGTTTCCTTTGGTTTTCTTAACTAAAGTGAGTTTTTATTATTATTCCCTACTTGCAATATACATAATCACATAAGAAAAAACTGATAAAATCTTTATAAAAACATGTAAACTAGTTTAATATACTACCGTATGTCATACTAAATATATATGAAATATATATATAAATAAATGAAAAGAACAAAGAAAATGAATATATCCTTGTAGGAAAAGTGGATGCGAATCAAAGAACTACATTTTGTGAATTACCATCATATTTTGCACATTTGTAATATGTCATGCTGCATATATGATGCAATTATACTACATACATGTACTATCAAACAGTTACGACTTGATTTTTTTGGTTTTAATATTACTTCATTATACTCGTTTTAAAGTTACATAAATTTATGATCTAATCGTGCAATTTGTTTTAAAAAAAATAATAATGTATGAAGAAATATATAAAAAAAACTTATGTGTGATTTTTTAGTTGTTAAATGAGTGAGTGGTTATCAAATGAACATTTCTCTAATTAAATATTTTGTTACTAGTTTAAAGCCCGTGTATTACATGAGGTTACATAATTAATACTTCAAATTTTTATCATTGAATCATACCATATATATATTAAGTTATTATCTTGTGAACACTCAAAACAAATAAATGTTTGACACAATTCTATGACTATAAATTATGGTTTGAGGTTTTTAAGTATTCATTAAAAAACTTTTTGAATATAAATTTCTTAAATTTATTTGTAATTAGAATTTAGGGACGAAAATTGTTAAAACTTGAAACGTCAGAGATGGCTTCTATTAACGGTGGACTGAAACTGTTAAGTATTGCAAATCTTAGGGATAGAAAATGTAGTTTACTCTTTTAAATATATAAGATAGATACTTAATTAGATAATAACAGATTTATATGATTTTTAAAATTAAAAGTATTTTATAATTTTAGATAAAACAAGAATATAAAAAAATATAAAAAAATATAAAAAATTGTGGTGTTAACATATGTCATTATTTAAAATCATTTATTAGAGTTAGATGTGTAACTATATATAGATGTATTGTTTTTTAACAGAAGAAGATCTCACGTGATAGCCACTAGTAGTTGGACGATGCAGTTAAGGTCGATTTTGGACCTCAATGAGACCATACCCCCAGATAAGCAGGAACCGGATGAAATCCGTAACCCCTCCCTACTCCTCAGGTTTGAACCCTCAGATAAGCAAGAACCAGATAGAATCCATAAACCCACTCTCTCTCCTTATGTTTAAACCAGTGACTTCTATTCGATGTGCACTTTCTTTCCATCATAAAAATGACAAGAGTTAGAGAAACCAAAGTCAACGTCTCTCACCAACCACTTGAGCAGTGACGGAGCTTGATAAGTTTGTCATGGGTGGCCAAGATCATATATGTAGAATTTTAAGGGATTTTATGAGTGGCCGGCCTATACATATAAAAAAATTTCGATCGAAATCACGAAATTTACACTACGGACAACCATTGGCCCAGACTATGTTGAGCCCCTTAACTTGAGCTATAAATCATCCGTGTATATATAGTTTTATTAATCCGTGTATATATAGTTTGCATTAATCCACCATTTTTAATCAAGTAGCTGGAGGATTAATGAGGAGATAAGCCTGTGGGGTTTTCCTTTTTCATTTCCCCTTTTGTTTTACACAATCGGAAGAGAGATTGAGCTGATTGACATCTCTAAATCTGTTGCAGAAAACAAGAACGAAAAAGATCTTCTTCCATCAGGTGCGTCGTACGAAGCATCTTCTTCTACCGTAATTTCTGCTCTATGAACTAAACATTCGTTTTAATTACTTTTTTGATTTTACTCCTCGTTCCCCCTTTCTGGGTTTGTTTTGGATCGTAAGTTTCAGCAAATTTGAGTAAGGTTTTCACTTATTTGCTGTTGTTTGTTAAATGATCAGTTAGGGTTTCGTGAGCGGGCGTCAAATTGACGAAATTGCTCTTGTTTTTATCCTTTTTTGGAAGAAATTTTAGCTTTTAAGTTATCATGCACATTACCTGTTTCTTGAAATGTCCCAATGTAGGATACTCTTTTCTTTTTGATTCTTTGTTTGTCTGTGCTTTTGCTGTAGATTGTTCTTGTTAACGGATTATTTTGTTGCATTTATCAAAATTGAATTTGTGAGTTTTGTCTTTAGAGTTGGATTTCAATTGCTATGTGTCTGAAATACCTTAATCTGTTGTTCCAATTGGTTTGGTTTCTATAAGTAAGTTAATTGTATATCCTTTTGACCATCTACAATTTGCATAGATTGTTTGATGAAGAAGAAATCATCTTGATTGGATGCTCGCATGCGGCACAACGAACCTGATCAAATAGATAACATGGAAGAAGACGCTGACGCTGACATGTCAGATTTTGTAGACGACGTGGATGATGAAGAAAACGACGGTGAAGATCAAAATCTTGATGATTATGTTATGGTCAGTCTAATTTCATTTCTTCTTGTTACCATTAAGTTACCAATACTGCAGTTGTTCAATCTAAGTTTAATCCATAATTAAAAGTTAGTTGCAGTATCATTTCTTGTATTTTTAAAGTTCAATTTGTAATAGCTTTCAAAGGTGACGGATACGTCCTCGGCTCAAGCAAGAACCGGGAAAGATATTCAAGGTATTCCTTGGGAAAGATTAAATATAACAAGAGACAGTTATAGGCGTACAAGGCTTGAACAATATAGAAACTATGAAAATATTCCATTATCAGGTGATGAGGTTGATAAGGTATACATACATTCATGATTCATGTTAATTGTATATATAATATAAAAATAATTACTTTTTAACCCTTTTGATATCATTGCAATTTTTACTTATGTAGAGATGCAAACAAAAGTCAAAAGGTGGTAATTACTATGAGTTCTTTCATAATTCAAGAGCAGTGAAGCCTACAATCCTTCATTTTCAGGTTTGCATTATTAAATTATTCAGCCCTGAAATTGCGCGCGCTATTTTAAATTTTATGTATTGTTTACAGTTGAGGAACTTGGTATGGGCTACTTCAAAACATGACGTGTATCTCATGTCTAATTACTCGATCATGCACTGGTCATCATTATCACAAAACTTGACAGAAATTCTTAATTTTTCTGGTCACATAGCACCTACTGAGGTACTTTATTTTAATTGTAAAGTTTTTTTTTTAAAATCTTGTTGAGGTTCTGTTGTGCTAATTCTTATTTTGAACCATTAGAAACATGCTGGAAGTTTGTTGGAAGGATTTACACAAACTCAGATTAGTACATTAGCAGTCAATGATGATTTTCTTGTTGTAGGAGGTTTTCAAGGAGAGCTTGCTTGTAAGGTAATTTAATCAAATGATAATTATTTTGTCAAAAGTTGAAAATTTCCTTACAATGAAGTATATTTACCTGGAATATATGATAAAGATTTTAATTGATTTGGAATTTTGTTGTGGCTCGTGTTTTATTTTTTTTCCAAATCTATGTAATTTGGTGCAAACAATGCAAAACAACAAATTATTTAACCGGATGCCTTTAGTTTTGTTTTCTTTCTTGTTTAGGAATGTAAGCTATGTTAAGTGATATACACAAGGAGTTTATTCTACTTTTTTTTTTTAATTTTTATAAATGTGTCGAGTAATAGGATTCTTGCATGTTTTGCTCTGGAATTAATAAACAAATTTATCTGAGGAATTTTGGAGCATTTAATAAATGAAGACTTCTTATTGGGAATAAATAGTTCTTAAGTTAATATTACATCTTGAACCGGCCTGAAATACCTTTAGACGGAAAATCAACTAAATCTAGAATAAATCTTAACTAATGATTTGTTTATTTTCATAATAATGATAAGGGACCAAAATTATTTGAACTAAATGTCTAAATCTAAACAAGGGAGCATTGTAATTAACGTCCAAAAATATTAAAATTTGTACCATACACATAGTTGACGTCTCTATTTGTATTTGGAATTAATATCTATTTGTATTAAAAAAAATAATATTTTGGCTCATCTCTATCATATGTAATATGGATGTGTTATTAAATGACGCAGAGACTGGATAAACAAGGAGTTAGCTTCTGTACAAGAACAACTTATGAAGAAAATGCCATTACAAATGCTATTGAGATATATGATTCGTTGAGGTAATTTACAAATTATGATGTATATATAATATATACTACAAAACATATTATTGTCATTGTGTTGACTTTTTGAATCATTATATATTTTGTAGTGGTGGAATGCATTTTATGGCATCAAACAACGATTGCGGTGTGAGAGAATATGATATGGATGGATTCCAGCTCATGAATCATTTTCGCTTTCCGTGGCCAGTGAATGTGAGTTTCTTAAAATGGGTTTCAATTCAAAATTACTTTATCATTTGTTATTATGAAAGATTTATTTACAATTATGATCTCGAATGTTTTATGCATTTAAATAAATTTCATATAACTTTCAACCCGTTTGACCTGATTCCATTATAGTTAAATCTTTTAGCTAACCCAAATTGACCCGTTTGTATACCTTTTTTTTTTTTTTTTTGTGTGTTGTAGCATACATCCCTAAGCCCGGATCGCAAACTTATTGCTGTAGTCGGTGATCATCTTGAAGGATTGCTTGTAGACTCTACAAGTGGAAAGGCAAGAATATGTAGATATATATATATATATATATATCTTATTGAGTTTATTACACAAATGGTCCTTGTGTTTAAAGTAACAACTTTGGGTTTGAATGGTCCTTGTATTTAAAGTAACCAGTTTGGGTTTTATGCTATTCAATTTTGTAACAAGTTTTGGGTATTAAGGTTAATTTCCATCAACTTTTCTGTTAAATCAGGGTGAAAGACCAAAATACCCTTTGACTTTGGTCAGAAGGGCATTTTAATTCTTTCATCTCAACTTAACTGAAAATTTAAAGGAATCTTGTCTAAATACCCGAACTCGTTACAAAATTTAAAGCGTAAAACCACCCAAACCTGTTCCGCAAACCTATATTATTTTAAGACTAATGTTTATTTTGTATTTTGACAGATGGTTGGCACAGTGGAAGGCCACCTGGACTACTCATTTGCGTCCGCATGGCATCCAGATGGCAGAATCTTTGCAACAGGCAATCAAGACAAGACTTGTCGGGTATGGGATTTAAGGAATCTTTCAAATCCGGTCTCAGTTCTCAAAGGCAACATGGGTGCGGTTCGATCGGTTCGTTTTTCATCAGATGGTCAGTTTTTGGTTGTTGCAGAACCTGCAGACTTTGTTCATGTCTATAACACCAACTTAAACTATGAAAAAAGGCAAGAAATTGATTTCTTTGGGGAAATTTCTGGAGTTTCTCTTAGTCCCGATGATGAAACGCTTTACATTGGAGTGTGGGACCGGACTTATGCTAGCTTGCTACAGTTTAACAAACGACATAAGTATACGTATCTTGATTCGTTCGTGTAGTTGCGTTTGTTAATTGTCTTAAAATAAGTTGAGTTTGTTTTTGTTTATGTTTTTTACAAGTAGTAAACAATCCAAGACTTCCATGAAAAGGAAAATGTATAGTGAAAATCTTTCAAGTTATGCTGCCATTGAAGGCAACTTTTTTCAAGGATTGGTTAATGATATTTTTTTTTTGTCTTGGACCAAACGAACTGATCAAGGCCGGAACCGGCTTTGTATCTTGGTTCTATAGGTTTTTAAGAAGTGGTTCTTGTTTGGGTTTGGTCCAGACCAAGAACCAAACTGGTTTAAAAGTAGTTTATTATTTTTCTAAATTGAAGAGAATGTGTAGTGAAAAATCGGTTATCTGTTAGACTGTCTGGGTGTAGTGGAGCCTGTAATGAGCGCCAAAAAAGATTTTGGAGCGCTAAATCATTATGTTATCATCATTGAAGAGGTCATTAATTTTTACCCAAGTCTTAACCGGTGTTAAACACAATTTATATTTAATGCAGTTTTTAATAATTTCAATCTTACCATTTCTGTTCAATGCAAAGAAATTAGTATTTACTTAAAATCACTTTATAAATGAAATTTGTCTTTAGTTAAATGATTGTTACTTATGTAACATTTATATGTCAAATTAACTAAAAAATAGTACACATAACCTTAATAAAAAGAAGGTTTTTAGGGCATTCATTCAAGCCACTCTTGGCCTCATTTTCCCTCTCAAATGAAAACCCTCTATTTTAAGTAATAGTATATCACTTTCTAAATCTTTTAATCAACGATTAATTTCATGCTAAGATTTTTTATTTAATCAGTTCCTTAATTTATGGTCAAATTATTTGTATCCCTTGATTTTGGTTTATGGATTTGGACTTCTGTTTAAGTTTCCAAAGTCGAATGCAAATTTTCTATTCTATTTAAAAAGGGTTTGTTTTACATATATTTTGTCACCCTTTTAACGTAACAAAATAAAAATGACGGATAGCTTTTCAAAAAAGTATTTAAAAATTCACAAAAGCTCATGTGTCTTAAATTGTGTTCGGATTTTACATATTTAACTTGCTATTTTGCATCTATATATGAATGGTGTATGTAAACATGCCCATTATTTACTAAAAAAAACACCAAGAAAACATTACACTTTTTTATTTTTGAATTTTTTGTTACCAAAATTCATAGATATATATAGATTTTTTTTTGTTCGGGTTTTATATTCATCTAAACGAGGTTAGTTTCTATTTAGCATTTGCAGCTGAACAAATATATGTATTGTCGATTTCTGTCACCATGATATGTTGTCAAATTTTATTTGATTAGGCCACAAGGAGTCGTCCCGGATTTCCCACTCTTTCCCACTTATACGTCAGCGTCACATAAGCGGCAAGTGTACCGATCAAACACAAATAAGCGGCAAGTGTACCGATCGATTAGTAGTGTGAAGTGCAAGACCGAGTTTCGTCTTAGACTCACGGACAAAACCTCTAAACACTCAAGAAATCAAGAAGGTCATGCAACTTAGTTGATTCTAGGGTCAAAATAGTCAACTCGCGTAAA
>WOUH02050961.1:0-11333 GCA_009936405.2 Stevia rebaudiana
GTAATGAAGCGGGTTGTACAACTAAGACGGTGACGACCGTAGGAGAGAGGGATCAGCTCGTCCCTAAATTAACGGCTATTGTAGAAAGTTACATTAGAACGACTAATCACTTATTAAAGTCTTTTATAAATGAAAATTATGTTGGATAAATATTATGTCATATAATGTGTTGCAAGTGGTATAGATAAAACATCTCGAAAGAGATGGATTAACTATAAACTTAGAACTCACCAGCATAAGCTGACGTTTTTAAGTATGCATATCAGATACAGGAGAAGCTTCTGGATGCAAGTAATGGATGGTTTAGCTTGGAGGCATCAGTGGAGTTAGTGAAATACGATGTAAATTATTTTACACCAATGTACTTAGCACTTTGATCTAATATAATGAAGTTTATTTTCCACTGCTGTGTAATCTCTGTTAAATCATTGTGCTTTTGTGTAAATCCGATGATGTGGCGAGCCCATGGAGATTGGGGCGTCACATAAAAGCACATGAAGGCTCTTTGTTTTTTATTCTAAAACATTTGAACTTGTTGTCATCAACTCAGGGGGAGACATCGTGTAGAGTTGATGCGCAAGCAAGTCAATCAAGGCCTGAGGATGATGATACTGATAAAGACAAAGATGCGTCTGGCTCGCAACCCCCAACTGGAACTGAAACTGAGAAAAGTCAAGTTGAAACTACAATTGTTGATGTGTCTCAGGGGGAGTCTGATAAACAGACTGACAAAGACTAGGGTAAAGAAAAGCAGCAAAGTGTGATGGTTGAAACAGTTGAAACAATCGTGTCAGATTCTCAAAATGAATCTCCTGATGACATGATTGATGCCTTAATTGGATTAGATGAGTTGGATTAGAAATTTCTAAGTGATGTGGACGATGAGTTGAAAGATACTCAATTTGATTTTGAACATGTGTTTGATAATTCTGACAGTACGCTTACTAAAGATTACAATTCAGATTCGGAAGAAGGTGAATGGATTCCCGGACCAGATTTCAAAGAGGTTAATTGGGATGATATTATCAAACAGGATAAGGAAAGAAAGGAAGCACTAAAGATTCAAGAAAAATCATTTGTACATACAGGTTTGAGAAGTATGTTTGAAGAAAGTCAACTATCGGTTAAGAGTTTGGAAGAAATAATCAAAGATTGTCACGATACGTGGAAACGAAGTTCGGAAAGAGTTAAAGTGCCAGTGGTGAAAAAGTCTTACAAGAATATGCGCGAGTGCGTTTGAAAGATTCTTAGCTGGGCATATGATAAAGAGTTAAACGTTTTTGTGATTAAACGAATGGATGGTGTTCAGTATTTGAAACAAAGTATTAAATCGTTTAGCAAATTTCCATTGTGTGAATTGAGAGTTTTGGCTGAAGAAAGACTGATAAATCATTCGGATGATGATATAGCTTTGTGTATTAAAAATATCATTCGAAAAGAAGTAAAGTCTGGCGTGTTTGAGAAAGTTAAACCTCAAAAGCTGAAAAAGATTCCAATTCCAAATGATTTGGATTGGATCACAAGAAAACCGAGGATAAGATATGAGTTCAAACCGATTAGAAGTTTAAAGCATATTCCACTAAAACGGTTTGACATGGATATTATGAAAAATCTGAAACTGTGATACTTGGACGGAGAAACATCTGAAGCGGTATTTCTAGACAATTCAAACAAAGAGATTCTCAGATTGTTGGATCCGATTAATTTGATAAATCTCAGTGAATCAGATTTGAAGATGCTGAACGAGAAAACAATTCAATTTCATAAGGATCATATTTTAGAAGAAAAACAGTTTCAAAGGGTTTTGGATGTCTGTGTTCAAAACGGAATACATGTTGGAAGTCATTTACCGTCGCGATGGAAAGAATGAGAAGACAATCACCAAGCAATTGCTAAGGGGGAGTTTGTTGGAACCTGAAGGTTATCAAGTGCTCGGAGATTAAAAGAAGATCGCATGTTTTGTTTCTAGTTTAGATTTCTATGTAATTATTTCTGTTTATTATAATGAATGTTAATTATTAAATTATTTAGTTAGGATTAAATGTTTAGGATTAATGAAATTGATAATTTCGAAATTGTCAAATTTCAAAATTATTAATATCATTGATCAGTTTCGAAGTTAGTCGAAACTAGTTAAGTTCGAACTTGTTCGAACTTAATCAGTTTCGAATAATTTCAAAACTAATCAATTTCGAAATTGATTAATAAGTTCAATTAAGTTCGAACTTATTAAACAAGTTCGAAATTAATCAGTTTCGAAATAAATTTCGAAACTGATTTAGTATAAATAGATTTCGTTTTATTTTGTATTGTACGTTTTCCATTTCTGATCATTTGTAACTCAAATATTGAATCAGTGAAATGAAAGCAGATTGTATGATGTCATGAGTACTTTTATTCTCTTCATCTTTATCTCTCTTTTATCTCATATGTGATTGATTACATACGCACTTATCCGTTTATGTATTCCGCACGTATTCGCGATATTGATCTTCGTGAGATTCCTACGGATCACGGACCTACACGTTCCTCGTGCGTTTAAGCTCCAAAACATCATCTTTAACATGAACACCTGAGAAATAAGAATAGATTAAGTATATGGAAGAAATGAACGTAAAACTATACAAAACTATATAATTAATTATAAAAACGACTAAATTTAGGACGAGAAATCTAATGTGTTTTACAATCCTATGAAAAAAATATTTTACAGCCCTAGGCGGCCAGTAGAGGAGCTGAGTCTAGAATTCTTAGCATCTTTTTCTTTCACCCGGCCTAGGACCGATGCATGGAAGAAATGTATTCGATTTAGGGTAGGCGGTGTTTGGTGCAAATGCACCATCGCCGAATTTGGTGAAAATCTGGGGCTTTATGACGACGATACCGCCAATTGGGCTGGAGAGTTGTGGATCTTTCTTGACGAAGAAAACAAGCACAATCCCTCTGTCGGAGCACTACGAGCTTCTACGTGGCCCCGCCTTTCTGAAGATGACGACTACAACCCCAGCCGTTCAAAAAGCACAAAACTCTGGGATCCCCTCCATCGGTACATCCACCGCATTCTTAGCCACACGATCACTCAACGAGGCCAATCTGAGGGAGTGATCAATCTCAAAGACCTTTTATGCCTTGATAGCATAGTCTCCCAAACCCCCGTCAATCCTATCTTTTCGCTCAGCTCTTTCAAGCCAATGCCAGGGCCTCTCGGGCAACTCCTATATGGAGGCGGATGGATCATCCAGATATATGACTATCTCGGCCACCCTGTTGATGGCACCTTAGGTGAACCATCACGAGTTTTAGACTACGCCATCTGCGAAAGCATGGGTATGATTACCACGGTGCCAGGTCAAGGGGCACGTTTTGTAGATCAGCACGGTCATGTTTGGGATCCCGAGGATCCAAACAAGATATTCATGGAAATCGAGCAGCCGAAGCGCCAGTCCCCCCCCCCCCCCTTAGGCATCGCCATCCGAGCCCATCAGGTGCCAGTTCATCCTACGCGGATCCCTCTTACCCCTCCATGCGCGACCTTTATGACGCCATACACTAGTCCACTGACTACTCGCGCCGAGCCTACGAAAAGGCTCAATCCACCCATGCAGATTTACTCCAGTGGAGTAACACAGTTTCAGAGATGCAAGAGGACATCCACCGCATCGACCAAAATGTTAAGCGGATGGACTATTACTAGCACCCAGATGGCGGGCCGTCGGGAAATTAAGGGCGGATTCACTAGTGGTTCAGTTTGTTTACTTGGTTGATTTGTTTGAATGATTATGGTGGTTGTTTTGAACACGTTTGTCATGGTCAATTTAGTCGTTGAACAATTTTATATTTCAATTAAGGCGCCTCTGTTTTGCTCCAGTGTAATGACTTTAACTCATCATTTAGCTTTATCATTCATTTAATATTATCTTATTTTTATCGTGTGTTTGTAAATATATTTGTGATTTTCGATGCTAGCCATACTTTTCAGAACTCTTAGGTCAAATGGGTTGATAGAAATACAAGACTACGGCTCGCCCCGCATTCGGGGAATTCTCTTTCCTTTTTCTCTCACCCTTGCTCTCGTATTTTATTTTTTCACATTAAGGGCAATGTGCAATTTTTAATTTTTAGTGTAGGGTGTGATTACATTAGAGTCTTTGCTTGTCTAAATTAGCAAAACATCTTAAAATTTAAATTTTGGTTCTAAGAGGAACCGGCATCTGTTGTTTTTTTATAAAACCGACTTCTCTCAAGTCGTAGAGAAAATCGCGATTTTTTGCAATTGTCGCCGTATCTACACTAAAACACATGTGGCGTGAACCGAACCGATCTAGCCGATAGGAAAATATTAATCTAGCAAAAGTCTTAGAATTTTACCCAATTCATCCGTTTTCATTAGTGACTTTTTGAGCCTATTACAGCTTTGCGTTATAGCATTTCGCTTGTGTTTTTTTTTTTTTATGATATTTTGAGTGAGCCAACTGATTTGTGCGAGCTAGATCTTGTTTCGGGTATACGTTCTAAGTCCGCAAGAGTTTTCTAACGCTTAGTTATGATAGAGGTAAATTAGGACCATCCGTATACTCTAAACCAAAACAAAAAAAAAAACAAAAAAAAAAAAAAACAACTAAAACCTTATAAAACCAATTTGAGCCTAGCCTTTCCTTTCAAAACCCATTTACCATCCCAATTCTCGTAATAATACAGGCTAAGAAGTTTAAAATCCAAAAGAGAATAGCTAGCGCAATGATCCCCTCTTCAAGCATGCTACTTCGGGATATCTATCATGGATAAAGGAAAGGGCATTCTGCAAAGCAAGAAAACGAACATACACCCCTTTGACTTCTATATCCTTAAACGTATCCATTTCGCAAAACCCTAGCTGCCGCCTGAATTAAGAGAAAAAGTTTATCACGGGACTATCAACTTGCGAAGAGAGCTACACAAATTAGAACAAGGAACCCCATACTGCGGACTATCAAAGAGCGCCGCCAAAAGAAGAGCAAAATGCTATGAAAAATGCATCAAATGTGGAAACTGGTCCCACAAAGGAAATTGCAGCAAAAACCAGACTTACGCCCAATTCGAGTATACGCAGCTGATCCAAATGGGTGTGATTAAGCTACAAGCCGAAAGATCCATATAAAAGGATAGTAGCATGTACTACGCGGTAAAGAAGGAGCTAGCGCTGATTCGAGATAAATTCCAGTCTTAAAGATCTTACCTAAAACGAGTCCTTGGATTATTAAAAAAATAAATAAATATATAAATTAAAATAAAAAATAAAATCATCATATAATCCAAGTCTTTCTTTGAGCTTTTCTCCTTTTATTTCTCCAAATAAACCTTAGCCAGTATTTTGCGATAATTGCAGTCACAAATAAATTCTTTCCTCGCCTATCTTTTAGCCTAACCAAAGCATTACTCTCTTTAAAGACCACTTGATTTTTGCTTCTAACTCTCAAAAGCGGAGAAGGTTCGATCCCATCACAAGCTTATGGTTTCGCACATTTCAGTTGTAGCCAACGAGTGTTCTAAAAAACATGCACAAACACAAGCATGATCATATATTTAGCCGAGTGTGTATGAACATTGTGAGCAATGCAAGGCTTTGCATGATTATAAACCCTGGAAGCGAACCTCGGTTATCTTCGCGTCATTACCTTTTATCAATCATGATAAGGTCGGCAATTGTTATATCTAAGATTTGAGGCGTATTCCCGGTTTTATTTTCATACTTATGTCGTATCCTTTTATCATAAAAACAGGACATGCTAGAGGACAAGCAAGGTTCAAGTGTGGGGTAGTTTGATATGCACTAAATTACACACGTTTTATACAACATTAATCACCCAATTCACATCATTTATCACATATTTATAAGTCCGGACTTAAAACGAATAAAAATACAAGCTCGGTAAGGAGGCACGGCCCGTGCCAAGTCCAACACGCCCTCGTGCCTAGTCTAGAAGAGGAGAAAAGTACTATGTCGGGAAGCTACGGTGACCACGGCCCCGTGCCGACCAGATTTGCATGTACGAGCCGACATAAGGTGACCACGGCCCCGTGCCTCAGCTAGCACGGGCCATTCCTTGCCAGAAATTCAGCCTATAAATAGATTTCCAGACCCTCATTTTTGGGGGATCCTTCCAAGAAAAGAGGTGCCGGGTTTTGAGCCTGATTTGCACCATTTCCACCTCTTTTCCACATACAACTCACAATCACAATCGGAGGATCCTTTCATTGACGAGAAGAAGAGTTCTTGCACTTAGGAAGGCGACTATCATCATTATTATCTTTGTAAACACTCTCAGTGAGATCGTTTTAGTCAACCATGAGTTGTATTTTCTTGATTCTTGTTATTGTAAAGCTCACTATGAGCTAACCTCGTTTTATCACCCTAATCTACATGAATCTTAACCTTTAATTATGTTTGTGTGGTTTTAATTAGTTAGAAAAATGGTAAACCTTTTATCATCCTTGATGAAAAATACGGTGTTTTGATAATTGGTTAAGGATTAAGGGTTAATTAGTTTGGGGAATTAACTTTTAGTACTTGAAAAGGAAAAGAAAGTCATTTAACCAAACTATATTAACCCAATTTGTGAAAACAAGTTTTGTTTCTAGTGCTTGAAAAGGAAAAGGAATCCTCAAAGAGATAATGAATTAACTAAACACTATTTCTCCATATTACGACCCTAACAGACGACACTTGTTATAATCTACTTCTTCTTAGTCGTCACAGTCTTTTTGATCATGTTAACGCGGCACGAACCTGTTATGTTTTGAGGGGGAAAGTTATAAGTTAAGGAGTGCAACTGTTTTACCTACATAAATCAAATTTGAGGAAAGATTATCTTGTTAATGTCCTTTAGCTTTCTAAAGAATTGCTAGGACAAACTTACTCTAACGAGAGGTTTTCCTAATCTTAAATCCATCTAATTTGATTACTTTTTTTAACATAAAAAATTTGCGTGGGTCACGTTTTCGGGGTTTTCCAAAGGGTTATAAGAAACGGAGTACTCTAACGAGACACAATTCTTTATTTGGTAATAGGTTTCCCACACAACTATAAATCAGGGTTAAGTGGATTCGGGGTTGGGGTGATAATCTTCTCATCATCTGAATTATATATTTCAGTTTACTTGCTTTAATCATTAATCTTAAAAACAAAAAGAAAAAGGTAATCATCATCTTAAAAGACTTGTTTAAAATTCAAGTTAATTATCGACAGAGATCAAGTACTCAAACACCAGTGTCCACGGATTGATACTCGGTTCTTATCAAAGCTATATTACAAACATGACAGGGTACACTTGCCTTTTTGTGTGTTTTAGTTTAGATGAAAACCATTTAAAACTCAATATTGTATGAAGAAAATGATTAAAAATATCTGTACGAACGAAACACATCAAAAGTCAATATCACTACTATCAAAAAGAGTCGGGAATTGTAAGGTGATAAAGCATGGTATGATGATTAAACTATATATTTTAGCTACCTAGGCTAAACAAATGTTTCATCTCCAAAATCCTTCTCGAACCACCGACAATTGGATGGTGGTGGAATACGTTCATCATCGAAAACTATGGGAAAATCCAAGTATGAATGTTGCTAATGAGATAGCTGTATTGCACAACACTCAATCATCTAATTATAACTTGGTTGTTGACTCAAACTTTGAATTTGATAATGAGACAAATGTCTTACGAGACACTCAATTTTTAAAATGCAACTTGGTTGTCGACTTAGGTTGCTTGCTCATGAGGACGACTCATGGTGAAAGTATTGGCACAAGTTCTATTGGTCCGGTTGTTGACGATGAAACTCTTGATGATGATGACGCAAGTGAGGGCGACAAAGATGATGATCTTTAGGACACTTTATTTTAGTAATAAATATGATTGAATGTATGTTTTATATATTGTTAACATTTATCATTCATGTTTGCTATATGTTACTTACATGTTATTTGTTTTTTTGTTAAAGTGATGGCAGACGTCGCATGAGGGCACGAGGGTGATGGAGGCAATGAGCCTCCACATAGGGATCCTCACAGGTTACCCGGTGCTTGTGAGAGCTGTAAGTTACTTCATCCGCTTAATATATGTTTTTTATGCTGATTATATTTATTTGCTAATTTTCAATTTCATTTACCATTATAGCAAACCCCTAGAGACATTGGCAGGCCACAAACGCGAACATATATAAAAAATTTGAAGCAAACAACAATTGACCACTACGAATCGATGTGTCCTGAAAACGGTCAATATACGCTTGTAGGAGTGATTTTATCATATATATGTCTAGATATATCTTGGTAAATGCTCCCATGCACCATAAAGATTGGAATCAGGTTTCTCGATAGCTTTAAATGCGATATGCGCCCATCTCTCTATGTAAATAGATAATCTTATGATTTGTTTATATAACCTTAAATTATATGTCTTCTTATTACTTCTTTTTGCAGCACTTCTTTGATCTTGTCAGCCTTGAACGAGAAACAAACTAGCCTAAGGTTCAAGCATCCATCAATAAAGACTGCCAAAGGGCGTACAAAGACAGCAAGAATCAAATGAGAGTTCATTTCAATACTGTTGGTAGGTACGAGGATATTGAATGTACCAAGGCTATCATACCAGAAGATATTAGTCTTGAAAGATGCACGAGTTGATTGATCAACTATTCACAGATGAAAAACACATTGCCCAAAGCACTCGCAATGTCCAAAATAGAAAAAAAATAAAAAAAAATAAATAAATACACATCCAAGTTTGCACTTCAGTCAATGATACACCCAAAGACAATGGAAACTAGTAAGAAAATATGTTACTACCATACAAAAGTGTAAAAATATCGTATCACTAATAGTATTTATGATCTATACAGCAACATGAGCGCGGTTTCTGTAGCTATATTGACAACTTTCAGGATATGCATACGAAGGGTGGCAAGTGGGTAAATGAAGTTGCGGAGGCATATTATGTAAGTCACTCGACCCAATTTATTACCCATTTTGACCCGTTTGACCTAAATGTTAGGAATTTATGGTAAATTAAAGTTAGTTTTTATAAAAAGTAGGCAATACCAATTTAACTATGCCAAAGTATTTAATTTATAGGTGAAATGACATATTTTGACCTGAATGTTACATATTAGGGTAAATTAAAGTTACTTTTGGTAAGGCGAAACCAATATAGAAACATTATTAGTAATTCAATTGGTCACATGATTCAAAGAAAACAGACCATATTGTTTGACAGGATGCTTGAAACCCTTCAAACCATCTCAAGGTCACCTTAAAGTACGAAATTAAACAGTTTTTTTAGTGATTCAAGGTCGGGGTATCTGAACAAAAAAAATGGTGGTTAGCCAATGGTAAAAGGGTATTGAGGGGATGAAGCATTATGTTCTTCATCTTCAAGAAGAAAACACGTGATTTTCCTCAAACAAATGGGACAAATAATAAGAAGGATAAGCTATGATGAATACGCGTGTCCTAGAAGGACGTGTGATGGAAAGTGCAACAACTTGATGCACCACCTAGTTCATATTATGTTCTACCCAATCAAATAAGTTTACTGTAGCTAGTAAGTGACTTAGGGTAAGCGGTATAACAGGTTACTTCTCGGGCTTCGGGCTACACCGTCGTATAGCCCGGGTTCCTGGATCGGGTTCGTTTCACGGGTTTAGAAGCCTGAAGCTTCAAGATGTGTTTGCGTCTGGCTGTGTGTGAGGTTAAGGTTTAAGAGGATACTATTGCATATGTTTAGGGTTAGAGAGGATTGAAGAAAGTAAAAGTGATAATGCATGAGGTGACAAAATTAAAGAGGGTTGGAGGGAACCACACCCTCCACCCTTATTAATAATATATATAATGAAGATGGTTCTAATAGTGGAGGATAATATACACGCTCGTTATCGTACCTAGTATATGTAACATCCGTCACTTTTAGGTCCAGTTTTAGTCTATCAATTTGAATATTAGATTTAATATATAGAACAACGTGTTTACATTGCGCGTAACATAGCTAAATTGTTATAGTTTTTAATAATTATAGACAACGTTACGAACTAGCAACCATTATATAAATATAAAATTTTCAATCATAAATAACATATCTTTAATTAACAGAAATAATACATTCTTACAACACTTATAGTTATTATAGATTTATGTGACAATGATACAATGCACATCCAACATGAATTTTATGTGCAAAAATAACCTATGATACTAACATATCAACATAATACATTAATAAGTTACAAGATTAAAATGCACCCAACTATATTTAGTATGTAATATCATGATAACATATGGTGTTGATACGCATACATGGATGCGACATACAGACATGGGAAGATATGGTGGTTGCTTGCTACGACAAGCAATTTATTAAAGAAATACATCATCACGTTTTCTAGTAAATTGATAGTCAAAGCATGGGCTTCACCATCTTTCTTTCTTTTCATAAAAATACAAGATCACACCAAACAACAAACCACACACTAAACAAAAACCGTCTTTCCATCTCCGTTACATGTTTGGCCGAAGTGCATCTCTCCACCACCATTTGAAATTTCTTTCGTCTTCTTCTTGCCAACAATTAAGCCCAAGAAATTATTACCAGCATCTCATTCAGTTTCTAGGTAAGTTGCTTTTTTTTTAAAGTTCTTGAAGCTTTCTAGCTCACTAGCATGCACATACACACTTGTTTGAAAATGAAAACCCATCCTACGGTTAGAAATGTTTGTAGTATATAATCTTAATTCTTATATAACAAAACTAACCCATGCATATATGATCGACAGATATGTCAAAACCTAAAACAAAAGGTTAAATATACATACACACACTCACGACATTTACACATGTATATATATGCATACTATTTTGAAACTATGATGATTAATGAACTTAAAATATAAAAACAAAGATATCACCATAAAAACCTTTTCTTGGTATGGTAATAAGTGCATAAACGTGTAAAACACATAAATATGCCTACGTAAGTGTGTAGATGATTATGGTTGCAAAATCATGACCTTATGTTTTAAAAGTAGTATATATACTTCACATATATAAAATACAAACACATATTAAATGAGATGGAGCATTTATTTATAAAACATACATTTTTTTTACGTTGTCTAAATCTTTTACCAAATCTGTTAGTAACAAGGATTTTTATGAAGTAAAATATTTAACTTTGATATTGAGACTTACTAATAGTATCCTTATTTTTGAAGAATATGAATACTTATATATATATATATATATATACTCACATATACGTGTATGAATACATGTTTACATCCAATAAATTGAGTGCATAATG
>WOUH02051051.1:0-11326 GCA_009936405.2 Stevia rebaudiana
TCATCTTTGATTACGGAGGGTACATATCTGAGACTAAAATTCAGTTGGTAAAAAGTTTACCTCCAAAAATTTATATGCCGCAAAAAAAACTTGCGACTGAAAAACAGTCTCAAATAAACTGATTATTACTCCCTAACTTTTACCAAGCATAAATCAGTCCCCAATACTATCAGCGATTGATATTTCAGTCCCAGATAGTACATATCGGGGACTAATATCGGGGACTAATTAATCAGTCCCCAAAAATTTAGTCTCTAATGACCCCTTTTTTTGTAGTGGTATGTGATTATACCCTTGGTCCGTAATTTATGTGTGTATTTTGATCGTGGTCTGTAATTATACACTTTGGTCCGTAATTTATCCGTGTTTTTACACCCTCAGTTCGTAATTACGTATTTACGTCTTACCCCTTGCCTTTTGTACGCATGGCATGTTTTGATTGCATCATACGATTAACACCAAAAATCATATATGCATCGAAACACATACATTCATAGAGGTTGGATCTACTAAAAACACTAGTACGAAAAAATCAAGTTTTTATAAGACGGCAAAGGAAAAAATATATAATACAGTACATGTAAGTTTGGGAATACAGTACATGCATATCTAGTTGTTTTGAAAATATAGTACATGTGTATATCTAATTGTTTTGAGAATAGAGTACAAGTATATCTTATTTTTTGATAATACAGTACATGTACATCTAGTTGTTTGAGAATACAGTGCATTGTGTATAGTTTTTTTGTACTACATTTTTTGTACTAGATTCTTTTGTTGTATACCACCGTACCAGATATTTTTGAGTTAAAAAAAAGTATTTTACAATAGTACTCAAATTAAAAAGAAAAAAAAAACATTTGTTTTTATGGTGCAATGTTTAGAAAAAAAATAATGTCGTATGAAAAATTTATTAATATTCAAAGGAGGTAGGGGGAAAGTTCAGAAAAGTCAACAAATGGGTTTTTACATGAATGCCTTTTCTCTTGTTTTTTACCTTAAACAAATGGATGACTAAGATTTGTTTCTATTGTTGTTAGTAAAGAATGTTCTTCCTATTTGATCCTTCATCTACATTGATATTTGATGAACTAATATTATTTTAAGTTACTTATAATTAGACTATGGGGCGTGGGTGAGCCCATCAAGCCCCTCTCACGCCCAAACACCGCCCCGGGTGTCCGTGAGTGGGATATGGGTGGGTTTCACGTGGGTGGAGGCACGGCGTGGAGAGTGTTTGACTTTTCTTTTCTTTTTTTTTTCTTTTTTTTTACAACCACTTACAATAACTCACGTTACCCTCCTACCAATCACAAAACACCACATCAACACCCTACTTTTTACCCACTCAAGCCCCCACTTACCCGGGCATTTCCATCCTTCCACTCACCCAGTTTACTCATTCTCTCTCCTGCGTGACACACCCACTCAAGCCCACTCACCCGGGCGCACTGCATAGTCTTATTCATTATCAACATAAAAAATATTTAAAGTATAAACATGGTTATCCCAACACAAAAAGATAAAGATTAATGTAATTCGGTTGCGGCTCTTTAAATCTAGAAGTTAACATTGTCGTAACCACCAAGAGAGTGAGCATATACTTTTTCCTAGACTTCTATTTCCAAAAAATCTTTCATCTTTTCATACCTTTACACAACATTTTTCACAGATAAGTATATAACACTATAATTAACATTATCAAATTAATTTGTAGGTGGCAAAATATACATACTATGAATATGTTCGATAGTTGGAAAATTATAAACTTTCAGTATATTACTTTTGGGATTCATATTGTTACCTTTAGAGATGCCTACATTTATGTCTTTAATACGTTGTCCGACTTCTTATAATGTTAAATCGGTCATAGGAATATGATACCCCCACCCTCCCACTTCAACCAAAGGGTAGAATAAGAGGGATTGACGATCGCAATATAAACACAACAAAGAGAAACAACTCATAGATGAATCCCTTGTAAAGGAGTTGCGACACGCGCGAACACTATGGTTTTAGCAATGTCAAAACATAAACAGATAGCCTAATAAAAAAGTCAAGCAAGTTGTAATCAAGTTCCATAAAGACCAGATCAAATGTATCTAGCTAGCTTCAAGCAGTCTTGATGTCATTTCTAACATTCTTTAATCGTTACCTGAAAGATAGAAAACAGTCAACTAAAAATAGTTGGCATATGACATGAGATATATTCACTGGCTTGCCGAGATATGGTGACGTACGCATAAAAATAGGAAGACCCAAAAATGAAGTTAGATACGAGACGCATAGTTCTCATGTTCCCCATTATTTTGGGTCTCTCCATTAAAACTTCCCTCTATATAAACATATATATACATATATATAGGGACTAAAATTATATATAACTCTCATGAAACTTATAAACCCGTGATAACCCGTCAACATCAATCCATAATGTTTTCCTTTTAAATGTGATTTTTATACATACATAACACTTTTATCTTTTATGATTATGAAGAAATTTGCATGCATTGCACCACGTAACACGTGTTCCACCACGATAAAAAGTGAATGTCTTACACCACTGTAAGCATGTGTTACACTACTTAAGATTTCAAATGCACACGAAATTCTAGAATTCATAAAAGATACAACTATTATACATGTGTAATAATGACATATATATATGTCGAAGTCTATTTATACATATGTAATCATCAACGTATTTGATTTGTATATATGAATTTATATATTTTCACCAGGTGTGGTTAATGAGAGAACTACTTTTTTGTGCAAGAATGAAAAATTTTCACTTAAGTTAACTTTTTTATATTTAAAGGAAACATGTAAACTGGCTTAAAGTATTAAAATATATGAATTAACGTCATACTACATGTTTGAAGTATCTGTATCTTATACTGCATATGTATTATACATAAATAGATGAAAGAACAAAGAAAAAACCGAATAAATCATTTTTATGAAACAAGGATATGACTTCAAAGAAATACAATTTGAAAATTATCATCATACTGCATATCTGTAGTATGCTATTTTTTCATATTTTTAATATATTTCATTATATTGTATCAAAGATACAGAAAATTATGATCTAATAATGCAATCCGGTTGAAAAAATAAAAACGTGTGAATAAATGTGAAATATTAAAAAGAACTTAACTGTATTGGTTCTCAAATGAACATTCCTCTATTTTTACATATATATAAATATATTTATACACATGTGTAATTATATATATGTACACACATTTCCTAGCTAATATTTTTTGTGTATACCATATTATGGTTGGAGTTTATCACGTCTATGTGTAATAATCTACCTATATATAGATAACTTTGTCTCAATGAAGTTTTTAGGGTCCACATGTATCAAATCCAAGTACTTTACATAAGTCATAAACACGAAACAATTAGTGAAAATAAAACATAGTTTAGGTTAAAACCTTAGTTTTCAGACGATGTCACAGAATAGGAGATATATTTTGATTGCTCCTTCTTAAATTATAATTTGATGATAAATTAGACTTAGATCTTCGATTGGTTGTCAGTGAACTTGAAGATGTGTGTCCATTAGAAAGTATAGAGCATTGTCTAGTATGTGATAATGGTGTTGTGGCATTTGTTTTCCTGCTATCCAAATAGCATTTTCTAGCTTTTCGTCTCTCTCTAAAGTCACTACATTCATTGTTGTTATTTACAGCTGAAAAATATACAATATAATAAAAGAAAATGAATTAGTGATGAACTAATGATGATAGGATAAATTTTTCTAGAGAAAAACTGTTCAAGTTTATAACACGTAGTAAATGAAATGTAGTATAAACATTTTTAGATACCTTTAAATTATGTTATAAATGATGAAACTATAAATACAATTGATAATAAGCGTACCAGTGGTGATGTTAGATAACGGACTTCTAATGTTTCCCATTGAAGAAGTAGATACAAAGCTTGTATGTTGACCAACTCCAATATAGTGCGGATTAGTTAACGATACAAAGTTTGTTAGGAAAATGGGAGCACCAGCTGTAATAAAAAAGAATAAAAAGTGCAATAGATATGTTATGTTATGTTATCGTTAAATGCTAAAGACCGGATTTTTGTTTAAAAAATTGTTTCCAGAATATACATTACAACATAATAATAGACTTACAATTGTAATTCTCTGTCATATTTATATTTCTTGTAGAAGCTCCCTCGTTAACATTTGATGAGGAAGATTTTTTATTTGACTTTTTGCTGTCCAAATACAATTTTCTCATTTTTCGTCTTTCTTTAGGGTCATTGAAATACATGTTATTGTTCATAGCTAAAAAACATAAAAATGCTTAAAAAATCTGAAATGGTCATGGTAATAGTAGGAAAAGGTTCAAGTGAACAGGGGTTATTGTAAGAAGGCTTTAGAAAATCTCATAACTATCTCAACTAATTATGATTGAATTTATTTTAACTGTATTGAAACCGTCTCATCGTACTCTATAATAATAACATTTTGTGTTACTTTTTGAGTTTACCTTTTAGGGTTTAACTTTTGAATTTAGCTTTTGCATATTGATTTTAGTGTTTAAATAGACTTTAAAATGTAGCTTTAAAGATTAACTTTAAGTTAGCTTATAGGGTTTAGGTTTTACGATTTAGCTTTAAGATTCAATATTAAGGTTTAACATTTAAAAGTTAATTTTTAACACTAGAAATCCTTTTTACATTTAATAAATAAGTCTCATATTTAACATAATTATACCCCATAATACTATAAATGGTTTTTAATAAGTAACTTGTCTTAGTGAACCAGACATAGCTGATTTAGCATAATTAATCAAGACTATAATATAGTATAATAATACTATATCATGAAATACCCATCAAAGTTTTTTTTCTTGTTTTTTTTTTTTTTAAATTTTGATGTGATGTATAGGCAACTTTTCAAGGAAATAAAAAACCAGCTTATGATGTATATTATGGAAATATAAAGAGAGTTCAGAATCGACGTACCACCAGAAGTAATGTTAGATAACGGAGTTCTGATGTTCACGTTAGAAGGACTACATCCAATGGTGGTGTAATGATAAGAGAATGGTGTACTGGTATTGATAATTTGCTGACAGAATCCAACATCTCCGGAATTATTTGATTGGATGAAGTTGTTTACGCAATTAACAGTAACATCTATAAAAAAGTAAGAATAATCAGTTAAAATATTAATAATTATAAAAAATATAAAAAGATACAATAAATCAAATTAAAACCACCTTGTTATATATGTTTTTTTTTTCTTCTAGAAAATACAACACTGCTAAAAAAATAGATTACTTACAATTTATATTCAGTTTCACATTTAGATTGCTCTCTGGAGATATATCTTGACCATTTGATGAGGAAGACTTTGCATTTGATTTTATATTATCTGAGCTTAATTTTCTAATTTTTCGTCTCTCTACAGGGTCAGTACTGAAATCCATCTTAGTATGTACGGCTGCAAAATATGTAACACTGAAATGATAAAAATAATAATGATAAGATTCCAAAGGCTCTAACTTGTTTAAGGTAGCCTTAAATCTTTTGACTTTAAATGTTATTAGTTAAATAATCTATATATGATTATTAGTTAAAGATCAAATGAACGTAAAAGAAAAAAAAGATTAATTCCACAATTCAACAATCATTATTCACAATGATAAGAACCTTATGTCAACAAAAAAAACATGCATAAAAAGAAAAACCAGAGATAAGAACAGTTAGATTAACTTTTTTAAGATGAGAGGCACAAAAAATGAACTAACGGAGAAATGGAAGTAGTAGAGTAATTTGCATATTACCCTAGTCATCAACACATTAAATGTCCTCAAACCTTTAATTAGATATATATTATATAATATCAATGTAGGTTTAGGTTGAGTATACATATAAATATATACATGTCATTGCCCCAATATTCAAATTATTATATAGATAAAACTGTACACTTTTTTAATTGACAATTACATAAAACGGACGGTTCTTAAGAAAACCTATTTTTTCAATAAACTTAAAAACCCTCATTTAGCAATAACATCAATAAGATATTAATAAACCTATCTTTTTCATAAATCAACTATCATCATTTGTCCGACAATATTCTCAACTTTCGTTTTGGCTCTCATCACTCTCATCTATCAACTTATTTTCCTCTGACGCTCTCAACCAAATAATAAGTTGATGCAAAATTAAAAGATAAGCTTATTACAAGTAGTTCGAGAGTGACAGGAGAAAATAAGTTGAAAGTTGGGAGTGCTGTGAGACAATATGAAAGTTGAGAGTATTGTCGCTCAAATTGTGATAGTTAATCACATCTAATAACCCTTAAAAATATGAAAACTTTCTAGAATAGTAGAAGTGTAATTTACTAACTAATATACCGTTTTAGCTACAACTTTAATGAGATATTAGAAATTATCTCATTAGTGGAGATTGGTTTTCCTCGTTTTTCCAATTTTAATGGTTTTTTCAAGATAGACCATTGGTATGCATCTAACTTTAATAAATAATTTTAAATAATGTCACGTGATAACATCATATTTTTTGAATTTTTTTATATTTTTTATTTTATCTTAAATTATAAAATATATTTAAATTCAAAATCATTTAAACTTGTTATTATCTTATTAAGTATTAATTTTGTATATTTAAAATAGTAAACTACACTTCTTATGTCTATGGTTTGCTATATTTGCAGTTTCAGTCCACCGTTAAAAGAAACCGTCCATAACGTTTCAAGTCTTTAAAATTATCGTCCCTAACGTTTCAATTATTAACATTTTTCATCCTTAATGTTTCAAGTCTTAACGATCTTCCGTTAAGGGTTTAATGACAATAACTATTAAAACTTAAAACGTTATGAACGAAAACTGTTGAAGGGGATTCAAAATATTAAGCCTTGTGAATTTCAGATAGAAAAACCACACTTTACTCAATTTAACTTTTAAAATTTGACATTTCTTTATTCGTATAATTAACCACTAAATTTAAGGAATTTATGATTTAAAAGTTTATAATGATATTTTTGAAACCCTAAAGCATAATTCATAGTTATAAAAGTAGCAAACATTTATTTGTCTTGGCCGATGTTTATAAAAGTATCAAACATTCAATGATTCAACAATAAAAAGTTTATGTGTTGATTATGTAACAATGTGTAATACACGGGTTTCAAGCAAGTATTTCTATAAACTTCGTAAATTATTTGATATTGAAGGATTTTGAAAATATCAATTAATACTTGAAATATCACAACTATTTAAATTTGCAAGTTAACTAAAAGCCATAAGAGCATTCACATCTTATTATATGATCCATCTTTATAACTTAGGGTAGAGTTATGCTAAGAAATGTAAGATGGATTTCAAAAAACTCATTAATCGGCTCAAACGAACTCCGATTGAACTTATTCTAGCGACGTTAGAAAAACTCTTCAAATCCTAAATCTTAAACCCCAAAATTAAACCCTAAAAAACAATGACGAGTAGAGAGACACAATAACGAGTAATAAAACAAAATGAGCTGAAAATGTAAATTATAAACCCTAAAGCTAAACCCCAAAAATGAAAACCCTAAAAGGTAATCCCTAAAAGCTAAACCCTAAAAATAAACCCTAAACCCTAAAAGCTAAACCCCAAAGGTAATTTCCAAAGCTAAACCCTAAAGCTAAACCTTAAACCTTAATGTTAAAAGCTAAACCCTAAATTGATCCATAAAAGCTAAACCCTAAAAACTACGATTGTATATTTCGACAAAAAGGTCCAAACGCTGCTGAAATAAGTTAAATCGGAGTTCGTTGGAGTCGTTATGGGACTTCTTACTTTTATTACAATAACAAGCCTTCTTAATTGATTTTAACCCTAATTCAATCAAATATCATGATTTTTCTAAATTTATATCCAAATTTTGTTTAACATTTCACATATCGTTTTTCAGCTTAATCTCTATATAACTCACAAACACTTATTTTATTATTATTTTCTTTTTTTATGTATTCACAAAAAGTTATAGAGATTCTCTATATTTTGAGAATTTTTATTAAAAAAAACTCTATATTTTAGAAACATGTTTTTTAATAGAGAATCTGGTGTAGACAAAAATTAACTTCAAACCTTCTAATTTTTAGAGAAAGTGATGATATGGAGAATGAGTTGTAAATGCTCTAAAGTCTAAAGGGTTTAATTCGTAGTTTTGTCTATACGAATGAAATGGAAAAATACAACAAACAAAGTTAACTTTCAGTATAAAATAGGAACAAAAGCTTAGAAAAATCACAAGGGACAATCCAATATAGGGTTAAATCTAAAATCAAAGATATAATGCTTTCAATCTTAAGTAATAGAACAAAGTATTCTTACATACGTCAATTAACGAAATAAAGAAAATGTAAGAAACATAACAAATAAGAATTGAAATGAAGCAACGGCAAAGAAAACGATGTAATTGAATAAAAGCATACCTAACGACGAATATGATCTTGCAGTAGATGTTGCTTGAACCAAAAAATAGAGACAAAAGAGATGATAAAGTTTGGAGTGAGGGAAAAATGAAATAAATTTGAACTTTAATGTATAAATAGACATGCGATAAATTTGGTAATTAATCAATAGTAATTACCTTCTATTTCAAAATGAATCTAATTTAGAAATTTTGATGTAAATGGAAAGAAATTGAAAAAAATTGAAACTCTACTGCTTACAAAATTAAATGTGAATAAACAAATATGATGCAAACTAAGGAAAGATTAATTCAAATTTTCGTTACTCTGAATTTTGAATTCTATAACATCACTTTAATTAGTTTGTTCGTAATTCAATTTATATTTTGAATCAACGTATAGTGAAATTGTAATATAATGTTACCATGTACGAGTGCATAAGTAATTTAATCTATTATTTTCTTTAGAGAAAAACCAAAAATAAAACTGAAAATGAAAAATATAATTTTCTCAAATTATGCACTCCTCTCTCATTCCAAACTAGATAGGGTGTTCAAGTGGGTGTAAATTACGGTTGTTGTAATTTAATTTATCAAACTTTTTACGGTCACAGAGTGCTACCCTAATTCCTCTCAAGTACCCTAATTCCTCTTAAATTATGCACTCGCCTCATTATACCCCATTTAGCCTTTAAAACACCAAAGGCTCGTTTAACATCTTTTCATGTCGCCTCTTGCTGCTTCTTAAATATTCTTTCCTTAGGATCAATCGGTCAAGATAACACCTTCACAAACGTGGACCAAGTAGGATACATATCATCGGTTAAATAATATCCACGTTGGTAATGACGTCCATTCACATTAAATGGACACTTTGGTGCGATTCAATTTTGTTTGTCCTGAAATATTGGAGATTGTTAGAGAATGTTGATGTCGTTGTTTGACCCTAGAAGACCAAAAAACGCATGCCAAATCCACAAATCATTTGAAGCCACCGCTTCAAGCATTATCGTCGGGTATTGGTGATCACCTCCCAAGTATTGGCCACGTAAGCTAGTTGGACATGTCCGCCAAACAAGATGTTTACAAAAGATGGTTTTTTCTTCATGGGTTTGGTACAATAGTGCAATGTCATGGCTAGTTGGTTTGCGTAAATACTCTTCGCCATATAATTTAATAATTGCAATACAAAAGTTTTCTAAGCTTTCATGAAGTCGTCTCCGACATACACAAATACTCGTCGTACTCGTCCGATGGATTTCTGGTAGCGAGTTGTTTAATTACTGAATTGCATTTTCGTAATGGTGTACAAATTTTTCTGATTCTACCATCTACACCCTCTTGAAAATGTTCAAATTTGGCTTCTATATCACTAACTATTTTTAAAAATAAAGACTTTGTCATTCTATACCTTTGTCGAAACGTCGCGTCCGATTACTTTGGGGATTCCACCAAATAATATTGCATTAAAGTCATACTAGCTTTCCTTTATCGCGCCGCACCAGTCTCTTTGATGTTCATTTGTCTTCAAGTTTTGCTTGCTTGACAAGACTAGCAAAATAATGAATGCTATCATCGTCGGAAAAAAGTAAATCGTTGGATGAATCGGAAGGTATAATTCGGTTAGCCATTGGATCCCATTTTTTATAGTGAAGACTTTTGGGAGTAAAATGGGTATATTTATAAAAATGGTGAGGAATTAGGGAGTGGAATAGAATGAAATGGTTGGGAAATTACGGATTGAAATAGGTTTATTTATAATCAAACTAATTTTTTTAATAAATGTCGTCCAACGTCTATATCTATATCCGTTGGAGATAATCAAAACCATACCCTAATCAGTGATGCATACCCGAGTGAATTATCTGATCGGGTACCCGCAGGGATGGCGACTGTGTACCCGTTCAGGTTCACCCCTACCCGATGGCCTTGCCACATGCTCTCCGATCACCCTTCCGATCCAAACTTGTCGGCTTATTATGGGTGAAATCAAAGTCCTGGCGAATCCGAATTAAGAGGATTGGTGCTCTTATCATGCATATATTATATTGTTTTGTTGGCCGTTAAAAAAATGTATCATTCCCTCCTCGATATGGTGTGCATGGAAAGGTAGGAATATTACACTTTTAACACAAAGTGTCGCCTTCAATGAAACTCTTAGATGAAATTTAACGGGTCTCCATTCTATGATTCAAATTTAGAGCTGGGTGTGAAGATATTCCATGCCCCAATTGTGTGATTTTATATTTGAGTAAATTGCCATCTTCGTCCTTGTGTGGTTTGAGCATTTTTTACATTATCATCCAAAAAGTTTTTTTTTCTCATATGTTTCTGACATGTCAATTTTTTTCATTTTCGTCAAATCCACTAACTCCGTTGAAAAAAATCCATTAAGTTAGGAATTTTTTGTCATTTCAATATAACTTTTTTTGGCAAGTTTGATCCAAGCCCCATTTTTCTTATTTGTCAGTTTGATCCAAAGCATACCCCATCACCGGTGGCGGTGGTGGCCACCTGTGGTGGTGGTGTTGGCGGTGGCAGCAGTGGCAGGGGTGACTGTGATGGTGGTGGCGTTGTTGGCGATAGTGTTGTTGGTGGTGGTAGGGACAGCTGCGGCGGTGGCGGCGGTGGGGTGGTAGTAGTGGAGCCAGGGGAGACGACAGAGGCGGTGGTGGTGGTTAAGGTGGTGATGGTATGTGGGGATTGAGGTTCGGGTTGTAGTGGGGGTTGGGATACAAATGACAAAAATCAAAGTTATATTGAAATGAAAAAAATACCCTTGAATTAACAGAGTTTTCTTTTAGAGTAAATTGCAGAAAACGTCCTTTATGTTTGCACCGTTTTGCAGTACATGTCCTTTGTTTTTAAAATTGAC
>WOUH02051071.1:0-11319 GCA_009936405.2 Stevia rebaudiana
ATAGGAAGAACGCTATTAAACAGATGGAATGTTATTTAATTCTCGTAATCACAATATCCAAAATTCGGGGTGTTACATTATACGTAATGGCAAATGACGCACCCTTTATCTTCTATGATCATATTGTGTAAAATCATATGCATAGATTGTTGGGCGAATTTTTTTTTTTGTTTCCTATCACGCGTCAGATTCTTAAAAATATGCCATTTTTTCTTTAGGACACGGAATGCTCATTCGATGTCTTTTCTTGCTGATTCTTGACGTTTTTTAAAGCACACGTTTTTCATCATTTTCTTATCGCGTGGTAATGGATTTCACCAAGGTAGCATATAGTGGATAACACCGTCAGCTAAATAATAGCCGTCTTGTACGTATTGTCGTAACAGATAAACTGTTGTCCCGGCGGTAACGCCCTCAACAAGAAACACGTAATTGATCTAAAACGTTGATATCGTTGTCAATTCAGCAACACCAAAGAACGCATGCCATATCCAAAGATCTTGTGATGCAACCGCTTTGAGCATAATGCTTGGATTTGGATGATCGCCTTGTTGAAATTGACCACGCCATGTCGTTGGGCAATTTTCCTATTCTCAATGGGTGCAATCTATACCACCAAGCATGCCCGAAAAACCGTGGCAATCCTCGTGACGCACAACCATATGTTGGCGTTGGTATAAATAATAAGCAACAAGTCCCCATGAGTAGAAATACGATCTCAGTCTAGTTGTGCTCTTGTACGTACAGTTGGTCTCTTGTATTGCTGAGTTACAAACATGGCCGTGGCAACGACGACTTCTACGAAAAAGTTATCATCCTCGCCAGAATCGGACTCCATCGGTGGTAGCTAGGAATTGCATTTGTATGTTGAAAGAACATGAGGTTTTTGTTAGTGTTTGAGAAGTTGAATGTGTATGTTTGATATGGTTTGGATGGGTTTATAACTTTATATATGGGTTATTTGGTTGGGTTTTATTAATTATTATTTATGTAACCAACGGTGCATTCCAACTGATATATGTCCAACATTCCATTTTTTATTTTATTTTGATTCCCGTGGGTTAATATGAAGATCGTAAGATCTAAATAAAAACTATCCATATTTTACCTAAGAAGCTATATCATTATGAAATTCTATGCACTAAGCATTAAAGAAAAGGAGCTCTATCAATAAACGTTCTACTTTGCAGCCTGTCTCTCAGACAAACATCGAAGAAGACAATAGTAGTTTAGATGCAATATATGTAAAAAGAGTAAAATGAAGCTTTAGATATAAACATAAATAAATGAAAACCCCATTCTTGATTTTAGAGTATGGTAGGTATATCAGAGATATAGCTTAAATCACATAATGTCACATTTAATCTTTTTGTGTTATCATATCACCAATTAACTTTTTGTTTTAGTGTAGGAGGGACATGGTGATGGTACGATGCCTAATCTTTGTCTTTAAAATAGATGGTTTAGATATGTATGGTGAAGGCAGGTTGTGGTGTTAATTAAAAGCTAGGATTAGATAAATATGTGTTAACCGTTCTAAAAACCTATATGTTTGGTGAAGTTTGAGGTTAGGGGTGAGCAAAAAACCGAATTAACCGAACCGGAACCGAACTAACCGAAATAACCGAACCGAACAAAAAACCAAACCAAAACCGATTCTCTTTTCAAAAACCGAAATGACCAAACCAAACCGAATCACCTAATTTTTATAACTTTTTTTTTATAAATATACTATTGTTTTTATAAAGTTAATATACGTTTATGTATATATATTAATATTTTTATTTGTTTTATAGTACTTATTGAATAAACTAATCTCTTAAAGATTTATATATCATGATTAGATAGTTCTTATATTTTTGTAATTATATTAGTGTATTCATACATCAACTTTTATCATTAAGTATGTTAAATTGTTGAAAACGGTTTGATTTACAAAAGTGAAAAAATGTTTTCGCTACTTTTGATTCATATCGTCTCATGAATTACTCCATGAATTATCTGTTATTAGTATATGTGTTTGCATTTTTAACGTTTTGTTACTTAAGCAAAGAAAAACATAAAATATAAAAAACCGAAAATAACCGAAACCGATAAAAAAACCGAAAAACCGAACGGTTATTAAAAACTAATAACTGAATATTTTGGTTACGCTTTCGGTTTTAGACAATAACCGAACCGAACCGAACCAAGCACACCCCTATTTGAGGTAGTCCACGTCCTTTGCATGACAATTGTCTAAATGAAGACTAAGGCCTAACTAAATGCAACTCTTGGAGTGTTTCTATATCTCAATACATCAGGTCGTCCAAAAAAAAGAACTCAATAATTCATTAACTTTTCTTAAACTTTAATATATTTTATGGGCTAATGATTCACATAGTAGATTATTGAGTTTATTGGTCTTACTTCAAGCGTTGTAATTGGTTATCATTTATGTTTTAATAGGTACAAAGTAAATCAAATTATAAACTTTCATATATATAAAAATTTCTGGTCCTCTAAATTATCAGGACCTCTAAATTATTATCATCATAGAAGGACCCACTTATTATCGAATGAGTCCTGATACACAATGGCTATTCTGCTCTCCAAGACATTTCATGTAACTCACGATTGCTTCACCCTAGAATGGTTTTACTGTCTTAGTGAAATATAATGAAACCAAATGCATGATGTATACAAGAATAAGTTCAAGATTGGATATCATTTAAGATGACTATCTTGACATTTTAATTCTGAATATGCTGATTATCTCATGAGATTAGGATATGATTGAAACCAGCAAATAAAATAAAATAAGCCTATTGCAACTTTTATTTATCATAAAAGGTTGCCTAGGTACTTTCGTTGTATTAGATCTAATGCAACTCTTTTATACTAAAAGTTGCACTTTCTTCTAAAATAAGTAGTAATAACATTTTCTTCTAGTAATAAGTTGCGTTAAAGCAACACAATAGGGTTCGATATCTTCTTGATTGCGAAGTTTCTCTAGACCAGCTACGAAAACAGCACGTTAGTGTCACAGGAGAAGGGAGCCTCCTGCGATCAGCCTGGCGTGAGAATAAGTAAGCATGTTCTTTGGAGGTGATAAAACAAAAGAAGTGAGTGTAAGGAAATGATTCACTGGTTGTTTTAAGTGTAATAGAGTTCTTGTGGTGAAATCGGGACCGCTTGAACGAAACCAGATTCTCTCTTTAATAGGGAGAGGGATGTTTAGCCTCCTTGGTGGTCGGCTTCCCTATCGAGATGCGTTTTACTATCCATTATGTATGTTCAGTTTCACTTTTCCCCATTTGGTATAATCAGCCATCAAGTCTTTTCCATGATTAAAAAATGCCTTTGGTTGTAAATGTGTATTGAGAGTGGTAAAATCGATGCTTAGTCAGCTTAATTATTGTAGCTGAAGCTGAAAAGCTTGGAAGCTCGATGAGCGTTTCTGGTTCTTTGCTTCCTTGACCTTTATGGAGTTAATTATTTGGTTTAATTCGGCTAGCTATGCCATCAAGTAGTAATAATAACGGGGTAGCTTCATCGAGAGTAGAGGGTGTGAGGGTGGGGATTACCGACCTGATGATGGGTTTTTTATATAAGTAGTAGTAATTAGAACTGAAATATAAGACATATATATATATATATCAAGATACCTAAAATATCATTTTAGTTAGAAATATTAAGATTGGATACAAATAAAACCTTATATAAGAAACTATCAATTAAAAAAGTTTATAGAAAATTTGTATATGAAAGATCCGTATTCCGTAACACCTTAACATTGGCAATTTGGCATTGTATTGGGAAGACCAGCTCGTTAGGCCTTCAAACTCTTTACTACACTTGGCCCATAACGTATCTATGTTATCATTGGGCTTTCTAGATGCCGCTAGACTATTTTTTACATAAAATCATCTTAAATTTGTAGTTGTTATACTTTTTATATTTTTATTTACTATTTTTCAGAAAATTGTGGAAAAATTAAAAGAACCTCTACGACCCCACTACCAACGAACTTCAATAAGTTACATACATACATAAATTGTCATTATAAGAAAGGTTGTACTTTGCAGACATTGATTAGGACACATACTTGACAAATGTCTTATTTACATGGTTAATAGATCATGATCATGACGCATCTCTAACATATGCTTCCTTTATAGAGTTTTTAGACTATGAAAACATCCATATCCGGTAGATGTCTTGTTATTAGGGTTCGGGAAAAATGTCGTGTAAGATTTGTCTATAATATAATCTTATTTAATAAGTATCGCCAATGTTTATACGGTCTTTTGTAATTTAAAAGGATTTTACATGGTATTGCATATTTTAATTTATAATCACGGAATCACCCCATAATAAAATTGTTAAAACTTAACTAAATCCTTCACTATATAAGATTACTAATACAAAACGTAACGTCCAAGTATAATAAGTAGGTACGGGTAAAGATTTGGAAAATGGCGGATGTCACTTAAATTACACAGAAACTAGCTTACATATATATTCAAAAGATAAAATCAAGTAGTGTTTCATTCTAAGACCATCTATGATATATGTTTTCCACCAAAGTTTGTACTCCCCTTAACCTATATCATTGTGATTTGTGACTTGCTTACATGAATAAAGTTACTTTAAATGAGCTACCATAACAGTTGGTAAACCAAGGAATTCCATCCATAAACTTTGATTATGATACTTTGGCTCAGAAAACTTAGCCCAACGGTTGAGCTCTCACCTTCCAGTGTGAAGGTCGGGTGTTTGAATCTGTCTAGATCAGTTTGGAGGACATCAGATGACTGATCGGCTTCGAATTTAATCAGGGTTCAAGTTTGATGGGGGCAAAGGTTTACCCGTGGAATCTCTCTAGGGGGCGGTTCGAACGACAATAGGTGATGATAATCCGGGTTCAAATTATGATGGGGGGCAAAGGTTTACCCATTCAACGGGTTGCCGCGCATTTGTTATCCTCGAGTATTCTCACAGAGATCGAATAACCAACATTGTTTACATGTCGTGAAAGTGAGTGATAAACGAGAAAAAGACCTCGTTATAAAAAGCATATGATACTTTAACTTCATCAACTCCAAACACAACTACCAACCGTGATTATATATTGGTCGATTAAACCATAGACTTTTTAGAGCCATAGTTTAATATAAATAATCGAATACTATATTTTAACCATTCTCATCTTTTAAGTGAAATAAATTAAAGATTAAGTTATTGGTTAAATAGTCCTACCACATGGGGGCTTTTTGAACAGTTCCCTCGCGAATAATAATTGCTGTAAAACACTAAAATGATATAGAAATAAATTTCAATTCATTATGGACAACCAATACTGTATTGGAATTTCTCTGCAATTTGTATTAATAATAATAATAATAATAATATAAAATCAATTAAATTCACATCGTAATTTACAAAAGTGCCCCATCTTTAACAAATTATCAAGTTCATTTCCTCTTTTATCTCAGTTTCAGTTGTGACTCTGATTCAAGTCCGGGACGACGGTGTTGCCATCTCCAGCAAATTGGTGAGTCAACTCGGTGACTCAGTAACACTTCCACCACCATCCCAACCGTAAAGTTACAGAAGAAAATTAGGGGTAAAGAATCAAAATACGTATCATCGAATGTTTTCTGAATCGGAACCAAACCGGAGTTAGTTGTTTGTGCACGATCTGCCGAGTCGACTCGGGGTCAAAATCAAAATCGACTCAATGGCTTTTTATTATTACTTTTACTGCTTTTATTTCTTTAACCATCTCCGTTGATGATGGTTTTATCGGAGTAGAGGTCGAGACTCCGGCCAAAAATCAAGATTATTCCGGCAACCAACGTGACAATGTCTCTGAAACTCTTCAAGATTCACGAACCGGCCGGCTGCCGAATCGGACCGGGATAAAAACTGTATGATCTCCTCAAACAAATACTCATCACACGGGATCGCTAACGGGCCGGAGTTCGAAAACCCGAATTCTTCTTCTGCTTGAACCAGTAGCTTTCGGAAAACCGGATGATTCAAGTACGTCGCTCGGACAACGAATCTCCGGTAATTGTTACCGACGGAGACTGCAACATGGCCGGCGGGGACGTCGGAAGGTATGCATTTGCGGGATGCCAATGCCGCTTTCTTTCTCCATCGCCGGAGCATTTGCCGGAGTTGAACAATGTGGCGGATTTTGCTGCAGGCTGACATGTTTGAAATTGTTGTTGGTATTCGATTTGTAGTTTTGTTTGTGTACGTTGTATGACAGATATGAGTAGAGGGTTTCAGGGTGGAAGGAGATGGTTGGTTATATAAGAATCGGAATACCAAATTGCCCCTGGTTTTTGAGATTATTACGATTGTTTGACGGCTGTGAGGCTATAGTTTATTGAGTTAGTTGTTTGTGATGTTTTCATGAAAACTTATGAGTTTTTTTTTTCCTAACGGGACACGTTTATTTAGCTAAAGATATATTGAGAATTATGAGTACTCTATAATGGGGGATGTGTTTCTTTTAAGCCAATAATAATATGTTAGAGAACTGACAAGAAAATGTATATAATGTAAGGATACGTTTATATGAGGAAAGTGTATATAAAATTATGCATAAAAATATGCATTTATCATATAGTAGGTATATTATTTGAATCTAACTATAGTTATAAAAAAGAATTAGTTTGGACCATCTATTTTAGGATATAACATAATGTGTTACATTCTTAAGATACATGGTCTAAATTGAGTTACAAAGTGTTAAATTATAAAATGTAAGGTTTAGATTAGTTTTTTATAAATTCACTGTGTAAGATCAGTTCAAATAATAGACACCAATATACATACATATATGATACACACAAATATAATGTATGAGCATATATGCATTTGAACAAAATACTATAAATATCATATTTTTTAAAAACTGAAAATGAAACAAAGTGTAATTTACATCAATATACTCAATTAATGTTATAAATAAAAGAGTAAATTACACAAATTGTCTTTTATGTTTGCCATATTTTTCAATACATGTCTTTTATTTTCAAAATTGACGAGAATCGTCCGTTGTGTTTTGATAAATTACCAGCTTTGTCCTTTATGCTAACGTTCGTTAAAACTTTTAGTTAAATCAGTCATGTGATTTGCACATTGGGTGGTTTTTTGTTTTTTTTATTCTTGAAGGACCATTATTATAATTTACTAAAACAATTACGTAATAAAAACTTCTAATAAATCCACCATCCTCATCTCCCTGACATCATATTCACCCATCAGCCATCGCCGTCTTCATCTCCCTGTCATGATTCCAGATCTAGATTACGTCAATCAAACCACTGGATTTCTCCCCTCTCGGTGTTCATCTCCTTACTCAACAAAGCCAAGGAGGAGTTCGACTTCTAGTAGGGCTCCGACTTGTAGATCTCCGACACCTTTTCCGATTTGGATGTTGATTCTTGTAGAAGACGAAGGAAACTTTTAGTGATTAGGGCTCACATCGAGATTGTCCTATTGAGATCTTCACTCCATTGTTGCAGAAGACGAGTTAGGTCTCAAAGCATGATCTCTTGGATTTATTGATTTAATCTAAACACATTGCTATAATGTTGCACTTTAAACAGCTTTGAATGGGATGAAGTATGGTTTCACCCAAATTTGAATCTTTGTTTTTAATCTAAGGTGTTGCATAAATCAATTTTTATGGATTTAAGATGAACTATAATTTCACCAAAATCTTAATTTTGATTTGAGATGAACTATCTTATCTAGTTTTGTATTTTAGTTTATTTGTTGATTTATTTCTAGGTATTACACAAATTATTGCATCTTTGATTTTGAAGAGATGATTGGTTTACAAGTGGGACTCAAGTCATGTGCAATGGAAGTCACTAATATAACTGAAAAAATTAACGAACGTTAGCATAAAGGACAAAGCGATTAATTTATCAAAACACAAAGGACGCTTTTCATCAATTTTGAAAATAAAGGATATGTACTGAAATATAGGATAAACATAAAGGACGACGTGTGTATTTTACTTTAAATAAAATATCATTTGATGGATTCTCGGGGTCCTTAACATATTAGCGGTTCAGAAAATAAGATTTGGTACGGTATAATTTTTTGTATCTTTTGCTCAGAGTGTTGCATAGAAGTATAAAAGGTGCTTATATGACCCTCTATCTCCCTTACTCGTTGAATCTCTAATCCAGTTGATTTATAATTGTCCTTTCTTAGTCTCAACTTACTACTAGTTATGAAAAAAATAAAACTATTAACGCGCGTATATGGAATGTATTATAAAATAACGTTTTTTTTTTTATTTTCTATATTAATACGTGGCAGAAAATGTTTGTAAAGTTGTTAGGATTTACTTATTTACTCTTATATATAAATAAATTAGAAATTTACAAATAAAATGAGATTTTTTTTAATGGTAAACTCACACACAAACTAATGTAATCATAAATCTACACCAAATTGCCCTCAACGGACTGATCTAATCCTGAATTAACACCAAATTGCTCTTAACGAGACTTGAACCTACACCACTAGAGAGTAACACCCTTTTCACCGCCACCACCTTGGTACTGGACCCAGTGACCGGCATGCGACACTCATGCCACAAGGACAAGACACAGAAGGCAATCAACTCACCGGGTGCTCGGAACCGGACGAAAGGGGACACTCACACTCAAACATTACACGTTATCTCTTTCTCTCCCCAACTTGATCATTACTGATAGCTGGCCACCACAAGATGCCTAGATCACCAATAATCTCTCAAGTGAGACTAGAACTGAGTCACTTGCGATTCTAAGCTATAACACCAACTCTCATTACTACTAGGCCATCTTGTGATGGCTAAATTTGGCTTTGAAAGAATTTGACCCCATAACCTTTTGAAAAAAACTAGATACCTTACCAACTAAGCTAGGATGGCTTATAAAACTTTGGTATTTATTAGATGAGATTAGTTAACTAAGAATGTTATGTAAATGATTTTAATGAAGATGATATCATGTTGATTTAATTTACTGAAATAGATATGTTAGTTTTATTTCCAATCTTACAATTTTTAATAATTTTTCTTTCTACGTGAACTCTAACTAAATATGCAGATATAAAACTTTATATTGCAAGTCAGAATTTATGTCAGAAATTGGTGCTATCTGGTGAGTGGTTCAAACGATAGGATAGTTCATATTTCTCGACAATAGCACATGTCTATACACGGTATAATTAAGGATGAATGGGAGATTGTTCGTCAAAGCATTTGACGTTTTGTATAAAGAACGTGCTACATGTAAAACTTATGTGTTAACAAAGACATTTAAAAGAAACACTAAAAAGAAAATGTAACATTAAAGAACCAAAACAAAAATACTCAAGAAATAAAACACAAAAGTGAAATCAACACGTGACCTAATCAAAGTGACACGTGTCCGAATTAGATCACGTGAGTGCAACTTCTTGGTTGCATTAAGTTGGGTTTTTTATGTTAGAAACTTGAATGTAGCTATTTTGAAATCAGGTGTGTGCCTTTTTTTTTAAAGCCAACTTCATTAGAAACCACCAAACCTGAAAACCGGGCTAGGGAGAACAAACAACAAAAAAAAAAAGATACATACATACATACAAATTTTCACCAATCTACTCATTTAACGTTTTTGTATTTAAACCTATCTATGAACCATAAGAAACCCATAGCCCTGATATTTTTAAAAACATCCTTCACTTTGGCTTGCTTTCCCGAGAATTTTTTATCATTCCTAGCTCTCCATAGACACCAGCACGAAATAATGATAATACCGTGAATGGCCATCTTCTCAGCCGCCCCACAGTGATAGTGGCAAGAAAACTCAAGATCTCTGAACGAGAAGGCGAATAAAGTGGGATGCAACACCACGAACTAACCTTGAGCCAGAGATCTAAAGCAAAACTGCACGCCGTCAGCAGATGGTCCACCGTTTCCTCGACCTCATTGCACATGGAGCACTTGTCGTCAGCACACGTAACCCCTCTTAATGAGAGAGCATCCACCGTTGGAATCCTATTCATCTCTGCTCTCTAAGCAACACATTACACTTAAAAGGCACCCATTTGCACCAGTTCATAGAATACTTGTTGCTAAAATCGTCGTGCCTCAACAATAGCTCCCTAACCGCAACCGCGCTGAATGAACCTGAGTTGTTCTCAGCCCACTTCCATCCATCTAACCTGCCAGACAAAGAAATAGAGCATTACCTGTTTCCCAACTATCCCTTCTCCCGGATTTCGTCAGGCGTGGACGGATCGTGCTTCCGTAACCATAAACCCTCCCCGTCTAGCCTAACTTGAATAGTACAATACATAACAGTCTCCAAACAAAAAAGATTTAGGCACCCTGCTTATTAGGGGAATATCATCGAGCCACGGATCCAACCAGAATTTAATCCGGCTTCCGTCACCAATAATACCCCTAAAAAATTCCCAGATAGGATGGCCATCAATGATAGGTTTGTTAATGATTGACACAATGTTTGCCCATTGTAAAATGAAACCGTCCTTAACGTTTCAAGTCTTAAGAATTATCATCTAACGGTTCAAGTTTAAATGTTTTCATTCCTAATGTTTCAAGTATTAAATATTTTCGTTCCTAACATTTCAAGTCTTAGCAGCTTTCATCCATAATATTTCAAGTCTTGACAGTTTTCTGTTAAGGGTTTAATGACGAGAACTTAAGACTTAAACATTAAGGAACGAAAACTGTTAAGGGTTGACTGAAAATGTTTTGCAAATCTTAGAAACGAAACCACAGTTTACTCTAATTAAATTTATTTGTGAATTTAAATTTGAATTTGTATAATTACCAACTAACTTTATCGAATTTAAATTTAAGAAAAATAATTTTAAAACTCTAAACCATAATATATAGTCAAAGCAGTGATATTTATTTGTTTTCGAGTTTTCACAACATACTAGCTAAATATATATATATATACAATGATTCACTGATAAAAAATTTTAAGTATAGATTATATGGGTTGGGTTCAAATAAGGAGCAGGGTTAGGGTAAGGAAGGTAATGAGGGCTTTGGTAACGACACGTGACAGAAGGGAATTTTTAAAGGAGTGGTACATTGGTAATTGTGTCCGGCTCGCAAAAAAAAATTACAAAAAAAATTTCAAAAATATTTAAAAAAAATTAAATTGTTATTTTAAATTAACACCCAGAAATTTTTTTTTTTAAGTTTAAAAAAAATATATTTTTATATTTTTTTTTAAAGTGAACTGAACCCAATGCATCGTTGTGTTTTTGATATGCATCGTTGTGTTTTTGATATGCATCATT
>WOUH02051101.1:0-11313 GCA_009936405.2 Stevia rebaudiana
CATAACAAACCCAACCAAACACATTTTGTATTTTGAAAGGAATCCTATAAATTCCAATTCAAATTCAATTTCCAATTCCATTTCCAATAAATTACACGAACCAAACGGGCCCTAAGTATGCGAATAAAAGATACACAAGACCTTGAACTGGAAGCATTAGCTTCGGCCTGTTTCTTTTAATGGTTTTAAACGACTCCATGAAAAGACCAAAGAACCCTAATTGTGGTCGGAGGTTCATATCGGATTTCAAATGTTTGATCAGTTCACTCTCCATTTTTCGATGATTCAACTTGAATAATATCGGGTACTTTACATATATATAAAGTTTTCAACGTTGAAATGATCTTTGTATGTCAATGTTTCTTGTAAAATTAAGTGACGTGACAAAAACCAAGGTTTATAAATTATTTTGCATTGAAGAAAAAATCAAAGCCTAATTTGATGAGAGTAATGATGGAGCTTTCGTGTAAAATTGACTTGAATCCTGGTAATAAATGTCTTTAAATGTCTTTGTTGTCTGGATTGAACATATAATTTACATAGTGTGACTGTGAGTTTAATTAAATTTACATTATTATAACACAACTAACTTATTTAAATTGTTTTAGACCAACTCTACTCAATCTGAAATATAGATAGAAACTAGCCTGGATAAATACTAGATGGAAAGAAAAGACTCTCATGACAGGTTTAATTAATTGGAAACTACTCACTTTCATGCGCTAATTTGATCCATTGATCAAGTCTTTAACCACCAAAAAGAATCAGTAAAGAAACTTCCCATTTGTAGAATATTCACCTACCACTATAACACTATTACATTATTACATTATTGACTATGAGCGCAACATTGAAAACCGTTGCAAACAAGTGCGATGGTTATGGTTTGATGCAAATAAGTTTAGTCGATGGTCACAATTCAGCAATTCCAACGGTTTTTGCTATAAAATAGATTTTTGCTATAAAATCATGTTACCCGTCAATGAAAAAGTGTCTATGCATATGTGAGCAATAGTTAACCACGCTGAAGTGGCCTAGCGTTAGACGGCATGGGTTCTCCGATGGAAAACCATGTTCGAATCTTCAAAAGGGTAAATATTTCAGGTGGTCAGCCCAGATAAAGGTTTTAGCTTAAAAAGGCGATGTTGGGGTAGAGATAGCAGTTCGGACCTCACGCCTTAGATCTGGGAGATCTTGTGAGCCGCAAAGCCTCATGTGGATTTCTAGAGGTTGTCATGACTCAAAACGAGAGTTTGCTAAAGATCACTTAAACTAAATTTAGTGATACAGGGCTTCCTTCTATTTCCTCGCTCTTGCCTTAATTTGCATTTACAACTCAAGACTCACGATAGATACGTTCTTGATGAACCTTTGGATTATCGCCGGCTTGTTCTTCATGAGTGATCCTCAAGTTCATCACTGGGATGCTGCTTGGCATGCTCTTCATTACGTCTAGGGTATATGCTTACAAGGTTTGTTTTTCAACAAAACACCTAATTTTTCGTTATCTGCCTATTGTGATTCTGACTGAGCTTCGTGTCCTAACACAAAGTGATACGTCGGCGGCTAATTCATTTCTTTTGAGGGCAATCTAAATTCCTAAAAGTCCATGAAACAAGCAACTATTCTCTTTAAAAGTTGAGTATCATTCTATTTGCCTTCACACACCGAGAGCTTGCTTGGTTGACTCGATTGCTTTCTAGGTTTCACATTCATGATCTCACTCTTGTTTCTCATTAATATATTTCTATTCGCATTAATTAGAATCCGTTTTTAATGAACCATGAGTTGCAGACAGATTAAAACTAAGAAAAATAAAGTTCTAAATTGTAAAGGTTAATGTGAAATGATAAATTGAGAAACGATGTAAATCCGGGTAAATAAAAGACTGACGAATATTATGACAAATTTGGCTTTGAGTAAGATTTCAGACTTATTAATATTCTTTTTAATATTCTAAATTAAAAAACAAAGGAAACATTTCGAGCTCCGGTTTATGCAGGTTAGTCTAAAACGCAAACCATAAACAAATCGATATAGCTAGTTATTGAAAACTTAAACCACAAACAAAATCATCAAATATTAAACCGGCCAAACCAACCAAACTTTTCGGTTTAATTCCGATTGAAATTGGTTCACATCGATTCACATCAGCAATTCCGATAATCTAATACACATCTACCTACCTACACCGATCGCCCACAAAAACTTAGTTTCATCATCGCCATTCACCGAGTTAGCCATCCCATCGGACTCTAACCGGACCCGGGTCCTGCAAATCGGGCAATTAGGCACCTTCATCAACCACCTATCCACACATCGCGCATGAAAAACGTGATCACAAACCGGAAGAGCACGACAGATCTCCCCTTCATTAAAACATTCCAAACAAATCGAACAATCGTCAGAGCCGGATTGCAAAGATCCACCCGCGGCGGAGTATTCAAACGGCGGGAGGTGGCTCAGTATGTCTCCAGTGGAGCGAGAGAGCAAACGTCGTCGGCGACGGTGGAGAATAGAGCCGGCTAGGAGGAGGTGGAGGAGGATGATGGCGGCGAGAGTGAAAGTGATGATGATGATGAGTGAGAGTGAAAGTTGATCGGAAATTACCGGCGGTGTAAAATAGGAAAGGGGTTTTTGGGATGATAGAGAGTGAAATTCGTTTGTGGGTAGGCAATAGGCAGTAGCTGAATTTGTTGTTACCCATATGTTGCCATTTTCCGAAATTTGTTTTTTTTTTTTTAGTGTGATTAACCTTAGCATCCAATATTGACCAAAATAGTAATGTCTTAAGAAGAAGACTAAATTACAAATTTTAACTTTTCTTTTTATAAATAATTATAAATTTCAATATCTTTATTTTTATAGATAATCATAAATTTCAACCTATAAATTTATTAAGTACTCTATACAACTTTTAATTAACTAGGTTGATTCAAATCTCAACATTTAAACTAACTTTCGTTAATTTTTCAACTTAATTAAAACTATGGGGTTTATTTTATCAAAAGTTTGACTTAAGATTCCAAAAATGTAACCATCTCAAAACAAAAGGGGCCAAAATGAAAACTCTACGCACAACCCCCTCTTCACGCAGTCACGTGTTTCTGATCTCCAATCCGCCGGCAAAAATGCCGGATCCGGCCAACAAATCCGGCGAATTCCGGAACGTCACTTCGCGTAGGTTCAAGCCACCAAACATACGAGAAAATAACCCCTGGCGTCGATTAGGAAGGATATGAAGTCAACCATTAAATAAGAATTTAATCAAAGGAACAGGATCAGAACTCTCAGTTCTGATCAGCGTTGTGTCTGTCAGCGGCGATTGAGGCCTCGCCGGATCGTTGGGCGGCGAGGAAGGCGGCGATTGGACGGGATCGTTAACTGGAATTCGTTGAATACATTGGTTTGTTGTTTGATTGAGTCTCTCAGCAGTGGCGGTTGTGGCAGTGACGGAGGCGGTTGTGGCGGTGACGGAGAACGTTCATCTGATCAATAATACCAGTTTCAGTTTTACTTTCAATATCAAACTTGACGCTTGTACTCCAATGAAGAGACACGTGGTTTGAAAGCGTTGACGTGTGGGTTTAAAGGACAGGCGCCTTAACCTGTAATATGTGTTTGTATCATCTGCCTTATATCATGTACTACAGATTAACCAATCAGATCAGTTTACTGTAGCCAAGAAGTTGTATTTTGTTATATAGTATATAATTGTTTAAATTGTAAGTATAGGGCAAATCCTGTAGTTTGTGTATCAAGATTATATATAATCCATAATAATTTAGGTATATGCAGAAGGTTTGAATTTGGAATTTAATTGTGATTTTATTTAAATACAGGAAGCTTTTCAAAACCTTCTAAACAAAAAAGAAGGAAATAGAGGTGAATGGGAATATCCTTTTGTGTAGCTGGCATTAATATTTCTTTCATGTTGGTTCTCAGATGAATGTTCCGTAAATATTTTGCAACCTTTTTTAGAGCAATCGTGCCATAACCACTAATAACTCACCTTCCTGAAAGTTGATAATTTTGAATTTGTTTAACAAATGTAACAGGTGAAGGTAGTTAGTGAATCAACGAAACCAGACAATAGAGTTAAGGAAGTAGATTCCAGGGCATCAATGAATCAATGAATTTTTATGTTTAGAGATGGTTACAATTTGAGACCCTTAACTTTAACTTTTGACAAAAACAAACCCTCATAGTTTAAATTAAGTGGAAAACTAACGGAAGTTAGTTTAAAGGTAGAGATTTGAATCAACCTAGTTACTTAAAAGTTGTATGGAGTACTTAATGAAGTTAAAGGTGGAAATTTATGATTATCTATAAACATAAAGGTTGAAATTTGTAATTTAGTCTAAAAGTATATATTTTTTGTTAACAATGTAGGAGTTTCTTTTATGTTTTAGATGTTAACCTCATATTCTTTTTGATATTGCAATCTTCATTTTTGTTCATTTTCTAATTTACAGAAATATGCTTATTAATATGTGAAGGATTTTTATTTATTTATTTATTTATGTTAGGACGGCAAAATACAAAATATTCACTTAAATACACATAATGAGGTTGAATGAGTGATTTGAATGAATCCTCACCGCTTGATTGAAGATGGATTCACCGATACTATCATACTATGAAGCTAAAGATGTCTTCACTCTAATGTCATTGAAAACATATATAATCCTTTCCTCTTTATCTTGAATCGGTTCTTTTTCTATTTTGATAAAGTAACAATGTTTCTCTCAATTCTTTAATGTTGATTATTGTTGAAGCAACTAAGGGGCTGTTTGTTTACTTTTTAACATGCTTTTAATGGTTCAGACTTTTTACTGTTTCAGTACTTAATGATTCAAACTGTTTGTTTCACAAGCAGATGTCTGAATGGTTAAGACATTTGTCTCTGAATGGTTAAACATTATACTGAGTCTGAATGGTTAAAACATTTTATCTGAATTGGTAAGACATTTGCCTCTGAATGGTTAAGCATTATATTAGCTCTTGTTGTTTCAGACCTTTTACTGATTTAGCACTTACTCATTCAGAAGATGCTAAACAGCCCCTAAGATAAGTTCTTGTGTTATACTCATTAGTCTTTACAATGGTTTACTCAGGTTAAATATTCTATTTTCACTCATGTCAGACCCTACGTTTTAGAAGGATTTATACCGTTTATGTTTGTTTGATTTTGGGCTTTTTAAAAAGAAGTGGATTTTTTCTAAAATACAAATCTACTAGACTAGTTTAAGTAATATGCTTTCCATTTATTTAGGTTTCTGTTAAACGTATCGTTTTTAACTTATTTCTATTAGTTGTATCCTTTTCTTTTAAGTTACTGATAAATACAATTCAAACCTTTTATTTTGTTTTCCATCTTTGTTATCTTTTATAATATTCTTGTTATTATTATAGTTAAATGATTACACTTAATTTATGTTTCTTTCTAATTAAAAGCATAAGAATCTCTCTATATTTATCTCTATAGTTTATTAAAAATCACTACATTTTCTCTCTCCTGTTTAATTAAATAATAATTTTTTGTACATTTATCACTATTTTTTCTCTCCCATATATAATTAAATAATAGTTTTATAACTTTATCATTACTTTTTTCTCTCTCCAATTTACTTTAATGAATAGTGTTTCTTTATATTTACTGGTTTTATCACTTTCTTTATATCTCTTTACTCACAATCATTATCACCTAATCATTATAATATAAAGAATATACTCACATAAATTTTAAAGATACTGGTCTGAATGCTTAAAGGATCACATTTTTCTTTAAACGACCACCTAGGTAATTTTTCAATCAATGTGACAATTCAAGCGATTTTCATTTAACATCACATATTCTTTATTATGAATGTCTTAACAGTTAAGGCGCACTCTAATTATTTTTAATATTTTTATAAAGAAAAGAATAAATTATATTCTTCTTATTTATCAAAAGACTTTTTTTTTCTTTTAGAAGAAGCTTTTTTTTTTAATTTATTTTCTAGAAGATATTATTTATCTTCTGATAAGTTATTTTTATTTTGTTCATAAATGAAAAGTTGTTTTTGAACCATTTTTACATAAATTTCTAGAAAAAACAATAAGTTTTAAAGAGGAGAAATATGACAAGTTTTGAGGTGATTTTATACGTATGGTATAATCACTAAAAGAGAGATATAGGTTTAGCCCTGCCCTTTAAGTTATCACTAGCAGGATCATTATCATCGGACTCAGTATATCCCACTTATAATTAGGGTCTGAAGAAGAGTAGACGTAGACAGCCTTATATCTACTCGTAGAATAGAGAGACTGCTTACGATGAGACCCCCCTGCTTATGATGCCTGATTGACCGTCTATCGTAGCTTTTAACGTTATTTTCATAAAAATAAGTTAAAACACAAAAGACAACAAATTCATCATAAGCTAAGCATCCAAACTAAAACATGACATAAACAACACCAATTAGTAATATTACATCATCAACATCATAACTAAACTTTACTTGCAAAGGTTATGCTTATACTTCAGCCAAGCCAGCCTACCAACATCATCCGGTAAACTCATAAACAATTCTCGTTTCACATAATCTTCAAACAAATCAACCGCAAAACACCACAACTCGCTACATGATGTCATTAATCCTTCATCAACCATTCGATTAATCACACCAATAGACGCGCTAATACTAGAATTACCACCTTGTTTGACACTAGCCTTCTTCTTCAATTTTAAACCTCTTTGTTGACTTGCATTTTGTTGCGTCATAATCTCCTTAATCATTCTAGTTCTCTCTAACACTCGCGTTTTACGTTTAGCACTCGTTCTGACAATGTTTTCAGACGGTTTGAACCCGACACTTTGGTTCCGTGCTAAACTATTTTCTTGTGTCGCCTTGTTTACAAAAACTAAAAACGATGTCGCCTCTTCAGTTTTCACGTTTCCAAATTGAGAAGCGTTTAGCGCGTGTTGGAAGGAATCATCATCTTCTCTAACATGTTTATCTTGAAGATTCATATGAGCAATTTGATACGACTTACTAGCAACTACATTATCAAATAACTGACCCCACGCGTCCTGCAATTCTAACGACGGTTGTTTTTTCCAAATAGTTTTAAATTCGGGGTTTTCCTGCACATCAAACAGTTACATTTCAAAATTAATAAAAAATCAAAAACTAATTTAAGTAATGTAAACAAGTTACCTTAATTTTCTCTTCCCACCAATCATCTGAACAATTTAATTTCTCTGTACTATCATTCCATGTCAGACCAATTTCAGAATTCTTTAATAACTTCCAGAGATTATACTTCTTTCTCATTGCATCATACTTGCTCCTAAAAGCTTTCAAACTTTTAAACTTATAATGACTAATTTCTTCAAACTCCAGCTGATGATCAGGCCATTTGAAGGGGCAATTTCGTCCATTCAATGAAAGGTGTTTGTTTAAGATTTTACACATAGCCACAAGATATTCATCAGTCCACTTAAAACTCTCCCTCTTAGTAATGTCATCACTTCTAATCTACAAACAAGACACATTAATATAAACAGTTAATCATATTAAACAAACGAACAACTGTAACCAGTATAATCTTACAATCAAAACAAATAAACCAATTGTAATCCGACTTACAGCATACACAATGTAATCTCAATTCTCACGTATACCAAATCTTTAGTTAATCAAAAGAAACAAACAAGCGTACCGTATCACTAAAAAGTTTCGTTCTTTTCCGGCCACCACGGACGACGGTGTTGGTTGCAGCGTTTGAACTCTCCGGTGACTCAAGAGGGAAATTAAGACCGACTTTGGTCCCACGAATTTGAAAAGCGGCTCTATCGTAAGCTTTTGCAGCTGCAATAGCAGAATCGAAGGTACCTAACCAAACGTTACCGCCTTTTTTGGGATCTTTGATCTCTGAGACGAACTTTCCCCATTTCCGCCGTCGTACTCCTTTGTACTTTACCTGATCGCACTCTGGTTTCGTCGAATTCGGTTCTTCAGGTGTACTATCCATCGATTCCGGTAAAGTGAAATTAACAAACGAAACGGAATTAAGGGTTCCCAATTCGTCAAAGAAAGGAAAAGGGGGATTTTGATTTGAGAGTGAAAACAAGGGTCAATATCAAAGTTGTAGCTCGATAGGCTGGGGCCTGTCTTGTTACCAGTAGCGTGCATTTATCCGGAACCATTGTGGTTTTCTTTGGAACGGCAAATAAAACAAAAAAATGAACTTAGATTCTCTTGTCCAGCAAAGTTGTGTCAAGTATTAAGACCCCTACCTTCTAATGTAGAGGTAATGGGTTCGAATCTCACTTGAGGCAGTTTTAATAGACACCAGGTGAAGGGCCAGCTTGAGAATTAACCCGGGTTTGGTTTCGATGGGGGGCGAGGGTTTACACGTGATTCCCGCTCATCAGGGTGGTGTGTTGTTTCACCGCTGCCTGGTGGGCACGGTTCAGACAACATACGTGGTACGTGAAACAACGCAGAGGTAAAATATTTACAGTATGCGAAATACATCTGGAGACATGAAGAGGTAGATCAAACATGTGCAGTCTACAAAAGGTTTATTCAGACTGCCTGAATAAATTGAAATTTAAATAAACGGACTTTTAACACTTAAAAACGTACTTCAACATTAAAATTTTAAATAATAGTTATACAACACTAAAATAATCTTCGTAAAATCACAAAAACACGTTTTTAAAAAAAATATTTATTGCATACGTTGTATTAACTGCTCAACAATTTTATCTCGTAATCGAGTCATATATTCCAGATCTGATGTAGTACCATGTCATTCAGTCTCGCCTTCATCAGCATCAACCTTGTTTTCATCAGCGTCAACATGCACATGTGAAGTATTATTATTGTAGCTAGTCTTTATAATTTTACAAGATAAGGGTAAAACATAACCTTAGGAAATCCATGAACTTGCAATATGTTAAGAAACTCAGATGTTTCCTGCAAAAAGAATTTTACATCAACTTAAAGATACAAATTCCAAAGAATTAAGGTAGTGTTTGGTATTAATGAATCCAGACGGGAATGGAATGAGTTATTACGTTGATTTGAAATAAAACATGTTTGGTTACAATTAGGAATGGAATGTACCATTACATAAGGAATTGAATGTACAATTACATAAGGAATGTGATTCTTTCTTTTTTAATAATTTTCATTCCTTGGGGAGGGGTGTTTTTTTTCATGCCTTTCCTTTAAGAAATGATCCGATCAATGATCCAATTATGAGTTGACCCAGTATTCGACCCATGATCAAAACCATGACTTGATCCATTACCCAACCCATGACCCAACCCATGACTTGAACCATAACCTGACTCATGACCCAAACCATGACCCGACCCATGACTTGAACCATTACCTGAACCATGATCTTAACCATTACCCGACCCATGACTAGAAATATAACCCGACCCATGACCCAATGATGTATCATTATTTGTATATATTTTTAGTAGTTATTTTATATTAGTTTATTAAGTTTTTATTTATTTAGTTTTTATTAGTTTTTAGTAGTTTTTATTTTTTTTAGTTATTTATTTAGTTTACGTTTATTTTATGAGTTTCTATGCTTAAATGAGCTCATTTATAAGGAACTGAAACCCGTAAAAATTGAAGGAGTGCTCGAGGCTTAAGCTATAAAGATGCAAACATCCAAAGTAGAATTACATTGACATGTTCATGATCGAGCAGTATTTTTACAAATTAAAGAGTTGTGGACCAAATAAGATTTTCATGGGCTCTCTTTGAATATGGGCCAGGTGAAGAATAATGGAACTGAGTCCAAACAAAGAAACAAGTGTCGTGGGTTTGAAGGGGGAAAATAGGTCAGATCATTAGGATGATTATTATATATTAGATAGAAGAATTGTGGTGGTGGGGGTGCGACGGCAAGAAAGAAAAAAAAGTGGAGGTGAAGAAAGTCAACTGGGAGGTACAATAATTGAGGATAGTTAGAACAATTGTGGGGCTTGTGAGGGCGACGAAACAGAGAAACAAGAATAGTATTAAATTGGTTGCCGTCGAGAAGAAAAAGGGTAGAACGAACCAAAAGAAGTTAAGCCGAGTAGTGAATAAGAGGCCGTTTCTAACCTTTATTCATTTTATATTTTTATGGTTGAACGATACAATTATTTATTAGTATTTATTGTTATTATGATTATTGGCGGAGACCAATTAGTTGTCTAGGTTTATTGATGATTGTTTGATTTGCGCGTTAATCTCTGTTTTGGATATTATATTTGATTAGATTGTTCTTTGGTAAAATCTCAGCCTTATATTATTTACACTTGTATGAACTCGGCTGGATTAACCATAGCTTGCTCTTAATTCCGTGTGTTTATAGCGGTTTTGATGGTTTGGTTGTTTGTTAAGTCTAGTAAGTTGAGGTTGTGCATCCTTGTCTTAGGATTAGTTGGTTTTCTGCTATTGTGATCCTTGTATTAGGACTTTATAGTCTTTAGTCAACTGAGTGTGATTGTTTGAGTGAACTGGTACCCTCTTTAGTTAGTAGATTGACAACCTGTCTAGTTGGAAACCTAAGAATCGGGAAGTAACGTGACAGGTACCTACCCTAGGAGTGGAAGCTGACATAGGTGCTAAGTCTTGGTAGGCAGTCCATAGAGATCATAATGTCATCAGTCTAGTATCCTAATCCATAGAAACCATATCCCCCGATCTTGACTCTGATTCTGCGTGCACGTGTATTGACAGCTTGATTCGTAGCCTAGGCAGTTATACTTTAACCTGAAGTCGTCTGCCCAGTTAGTTAGATTAGTTAGGTTAGTTTAGTATAAACCCCCCTTTTTAGATAAGTATATATAGTTAGTGACAGCTAGTCTAGTTTGATCAGTGCGTGTGCCTGTAGTTCTGTCTATTGAGTCCTTGAACGAAACTCGGTCTTTCCATTCCCACTACATCGCGACCGGTACACTTGCCGTTAGTGTGTGGATTCAGGTTGACCGTTTCTTATAACTTTTATTACTTGGTTTTTCATATATATAAAACACACATCACCCAACCCATGACTTAAACCATAACCCGACTCATGACCCAAACCATGACCCACCCATGACTTGAACCATAACCCTGCCATTACCTAACTCATGATCCATACCATTACCCGATCCATGACTCGAAACATAACCCGACCCATGGCCCAACCCATGACTTTAACCCGACTCATGACCTAAACCATGACCCGACTCATGACCCAAACCATGACACGACCCATGACTTAATCCATAACCCGACCCATGACCCAAATCATTACCCGACCCATGAC
>WOUH02051122.1:0-11313 GCA_009936405.2 Stevia rebaudiana
TTGACTTTTATTTAGTGAAAAAAACAAAAAAATTAAAATAATATATAAAAAACCGAAAATAACCGAAAACCGAATCAAAACCTATAATATAACCGAAAAACCGAAAACCGAAACCGAACGGTTATTAAAAACTAATAACCAAATATTTCGGTTATGGTTACGATTTTAGGCAATAACCAAACTGAACCGAACCGTGCTCAGTACTGGCACATACTATCGAAATCCCAATTTAAAATTAAAACCTATTCGATATTCAATTACAGGGTGGCATCGATGAATTCACTTCCTGGTTCGAACTTCAAACCCTAAAATGATAGGATTTGGATGTTGGAAGCGATCGAAATCGTCATAGATCCAGACGATTTACTTGCCATTTACGACCACAGTACTACATGTTCAAACTTCAAACCCTAAATTGGTGACGACTGACGATTTACCGTGCTCTTCTGTTTACTTCGGAACTTGGAAGAGATCAACAAATTTAGGTACATCTTTTTAATTATTATCCTGCGTTGGCTTAATAATTACTATCGAAATCATGAATAATTATCGATTACCGCTACTATAAAAACCATATCTGGATGATCTTCTCTGTTCTTTTAATCACATTAGAAACAGCAATTCTCAAAATCCAAAATGGCAGACTACATTCCGTTTGAAATCCAAGCAGAAATCATTAAAAGGGTTCCAACCAAATCACTGATGCAGTTCAGATCAGTCTCTAAACAATGGAAGTCTTTAATTGATAGTTCTGAATTCATTGCTGATTACAGCTTCAATCAAACACATCAGCAGCATCTGCTAGTAAGTTTTCATGAAATAGTATATTCTAAACGAATGGATGTTTCATTCGTCGATATTAAACTTGATAACAATACTTTTCCACAAGAAACGTTATCTTCCCCTGTCCCGATCTCCGGACATAGCAGGCTAAAGATTACAGCTAGCTCCCAAGGTTTGTTATGCTTGTACTGTACTAGCGGAGACCCGATTGGTGATGTAATTATCATCAAGCCACTTGTTGTTTGGAATCCTTCTGTTAGAAAATCAGTTGTTATTGATGTTCCTGATGTAATTCAACGGGATTGTTACGTTGATATTGGTTTTGGGGTTTGTCCTCACACTAAAGACCCGAAGATTGTCAAGATTAATTTAAAATATATTGTGTTAAACTCCAAATTAGTTTACACCCCCAGGAAATTTGAGGTTTATACATTGAGGTCACGGGTTTGGAGAAGTATACCTGGTATCGATCAATTTCGTCATTTCATCAACTTAAGAGGGGGGAAAGTAGTTATAGATGGGTTTATTCATTGGATTGCGTTTGATGTTAATGGTTCTAGATTCCAAAATCTGATTGTTTCATTTGATATCACAAATGAAAAATTTGTGGATATATCACTTCCTATGACTTTAGCTTGTTCTCGTTACCGTCTTGTTATATTTAAGCTAAAAGAGTCAGTTGCTGTTGTTGAAGTAGTTAAAGAGGTTGAGAAACCATCTTATTATGTTGTATGGATGATGGAGACATGTGTTCCAAACACGTTTACAAAGTTATATACCGTTAACTTGCCAGAAGCATCATTGCAAATTTGTTTACTTGGATTTGGGACGAATAATGAGCCTATATTTGAAATGAGAGGTCTTGATTCCAATTCAGATGATCTTGTTGTTAATGAAGTCAACTCAGAAGACATTAATTATATTGGAATTTCATGGAAAGGGTTTTATGTTAGTGCAAGTTCCTACATGGAAACGCTACTTCTGCTTGATTATTGATATTGTAGTTTTATTTGACGTACATTGTAATTATGGATCTTAGAACAACTGAGTCTTATAGTAGTATGTAGTTGGGTTGAGTTTTGTTTTATGACTCCATTTGGTTATTGCATGCAGATGAATCTCTCCTTTTTATTTTGTTTATGGTTTGATTTTGGCTTTTGTTTTGATCTTTAAGTACAAAAACTTATCCTTTTGACGTTTTTGACCTCAAAAACAAATTGAAGAAATCTCAATTCTATGTCTTTAAATCTTCCCAAGTAGTTCTGGATATATGAAAACACATTAAAGTGGCAATGAAGCTCCTGAGAATGTGCCACATTTGTTGCGAATGGTAATTCTCCTTTTTATTTTTTTTCTGATTTTTTTATATTACTATTTTTAGGCCCTTCTTTTTGAATTGCTGACATGCATATTCTTTATTCCTGAAATGATTATGAAATCAGCAGCAACTTCTTTTAAGGTGACCTAATGAATTTTGTAGCTTTTCAATCTTGAACTTGAATTTCAGCATATAAAAGATATTTGTGCAACATTTGTCTAAAAAATATTGCAGCCTTTGATCTGAAAACTGTGTTTGCAGGTTGATAATGTTTTTAAGGAGTTCATATTCCGTGAGCTTAGTGCTATCGCAATCACTTGTCTCATGGTTTGTGTTCTTTCATAAAGTTTTGTTGGATATTTTAGTGTAATTAGAAGTATGACGTTCAAATAAGAGTGCACGCTTATTTGAATGTCATCGGGACTAACGAGGGTTCGGAGGCAGCGCCCCCGAGAAAGCGGGGTCCAAGGGGCGGCAGCCTCTGGCGGGGTCCAAGGGGCAGAGCCCCTGGCTGGGGTCGAGCTGATTAAAAATGCATTAGAAAGTTCTTTAGGGACTAAACGTGCATTAGAAAATCTGTTTCGAACAAAGTTCTTTATTTAAAATGCATTAGAAAATCTGTTTCGGACAGACTTGCATTGTTTTGAACTTGAGGGACTAAACTTGTAAAACTGTCTAAAACTGCCCAGCAGTTATCGGAGAACAGTTTTTTATTGCGATGATCGATCAAAAACGGACTCACTCGCTTTCTCAAAATCCTCTGCAGTAATTCGCATAAACCAGAGATCATACATATCTCTTGAATTCGTTTTCTGACTGATTGAATATTGATATACACTCTAATTATTTGATCTGATAGTAAATTACACGACTTCAGAATTCATCCAGTTCGATTTTCTACAACAAGTTTATTTACTTTTTGAAATCCCTTTTTTTTTTGTTAGAGGTAAGTTACTATGATTTGTAGAACAGATTTCAAGTTTTTTTAACACCACCACAATTATCAAACAATAAAATATAACCAGTAAGATAGAAAGAATAAGAAACGATTTTTGGTTGTTTAGGTGATTCACCTTAAATCCTATCTTTTGTCTTCAATCGAGAGTTTCTTTGCCATATTCTCTCTAAAATTGTAGATGTTACCTTGCAAATCCTAGTAGTAAAAAATAATTTTTTTTTCTAAATGATTAAAAAAACTTTTAGCTTGCAGAAAAATATAAAATAATGTAATACTATTCTACAAAAAAACATAATATAAGTTTTTTCTAAATGAAGGTCCAGAGAATAAAAAAATGTTGGTTTTCATCACACAATGCTTGGTCTCCCTTATCGGGCGGGTTGTGTTGGGCAGGGTAAGAGGCCACAATGGGCTTGGGTCAGGATAGGTCGTTTTAGTTCGGGTTAGAACGGTTTTTGATGAAGATAAGTACGGGTTAGAATGGGTTTGGACTTGAATATTTATATACTTCCCGCAACTTTTTTCTTGTAATTTACTAAGCAACTTAATCGATGGTAATTTATGGAGTGCGCACACATACGAACACCATTGATTCGACCTATGACTATATGAATGTCATTGGAAGATCCTTGTAACATGTGGATCTTGACATACAAAAATCATTTGGACCATATTGCAAGATGTGCATTTTGGAGTGGTAATGTATCATGTATGTGTCAATAGTATGTTTTTATATACAAAATGATGATTGAAACTATTGGGAGGTCGACCCAAAAGCATAACCTAAAATTTTGTTTTAACTTATGTAGTGATTAAAAACCATATAAATAGTTAAACACAAAGCTAAATAGTCGACTCGAGCTGTTCTCGAAAATATCACTGTGTCTACGGCAAAGGCGCAAAAAACTTGATGTGTTTTGTTCGTACAGTTATTTATACTAAAAGTTTTCCTCATATAATATCGAGTTTCAAAATGGTTTACACCTAAACTAAAACACACACAAAGGGCTAGTGTACCACGTCATGTTTGTAGTATAGTTTTGATAAGAACCGAGTATCAATCCGTGGACACATGTGTTTAAGTACTAAATCTTTGTCGATAATTAGCTAAAGTTTAAGCAAATCTTTCTGATGATGATTCTTTTGTTTTTTCAAGATTAATTAAAGAAAGTAAATGATTGAAGTATTTCAAATGATGAGAAGATTATCACCCCAACCCGAGTCAACTTAACCTTGATTTACTGTTATGTGGTAAACCTATTACCACCGAATATAAAACGTGTCTCGTTAAAGTACTACTTTGCTAATAATCCTTTGGAAAGCCTGAATGCATGACCACCTCGAATTATCTAGGTTAAAGCAAGTAAGCAAATTAGATAGAGGTTAAGATTAAGGAAACCTCTCGTTAGCGTAAGCGGCCCTAACAATTCCTTGAAAAGTTTAATTACATCAACATGATAACTCTCTTTAAAATTGATTGATGTAGGTAAAACAATTGCACTCCTTAACTTATAACTTCTTCCCTCAAAACATTACAGTCTTGTGCCGCGTTAGCATGCTGCCAAAAGACTGTGATGACTAAGAAGAAGTAGATTATAACTTGTGCCAACCGTTAATTGGAGTCGTAGCACAAGGAAATAGTGTTTAGTTAATTGATTATCTCTTTGGTGATTCCTTTTCTTTTTCAAACACTAGAAACACAACTTATTTTCACAAGTTATGGATAATGTAATTTGGTTAAATGACTTTCTTTTCCTTTTCAAGAACCAAAAATAAGTTACCTAAACCAATTACCCCTTAATCCTTAATCAGTTACCAAAACACCGTATTTTTTATCAAAGATAATCAAAAGTTTACCTTCATTTTTCTAACTAATTAAAACCACACAATCAAAATCAAATGTTAATATTCATCTAGATTAGGATGATAAAACGAGTTTAACTCATAATGAGCTTTACAACAACAAGAAACAAGTAGTTACAACTCATGGTTAAATCGTAAAGACCGCATTTCATTTCTTCGATGTCGTCTTCTTCAATTCTAGATCGAAGAGTGCTAATCGACGATTGCCTCGCAGGTCTCCGTCATCTCCATCAGCCCATCATCTCCCGACGATTGCATCACCATCATCTTAATCTGCCCGTCATCTTCCCGACGCCCGGCACCCATTATGGTTTTCTAAAGCTCATTCTATTAATCATTCTAGTTTCTATAGCCATACATTCGACGCAGCTATATTTTGAATAATGTAGTGTTTTGAACTGATACATAGTTTTGGGGTTGAGCATTGTTAGTTCTTGTTCAAGTGATGATCAAACAGATACTTAATTGTTTCTACATGACCCTTGCCTTATATTCTTGCTCTAGATTTGAATTGTCATGTGATATAATTCTATTGGGAATTCTTTGTGATTGTAGTTAATGATTTGAAACTTGATTTTTTTTAGATTAGAAGGTTTCAATGGATATTGATGATGAAAAAAGCTCCAACTGTGAGCTAGTATCAAAAAACGAGGTGGTGTCAAAGAAACAAAAAGAGAAAAAAAAAATGGAAAACCCCCCATTTGCACCTAGTGATGTAAGTGAACCTAAAGCACCACGTATGATGAATAAAACATCTATTTATTGGAGTTATTTTACTAAGTGCCAAGATTCAGATATAAGGCTAAATGCAACTATTGTCATACAAAAATAGGTTGTGCATCAAAAAGTGTTACCGCTCCATTAAAAAATTACATTACTATTTGCAAACATTACCCTCCAAACATTGATAAAAAGAGTAAATTAATTGATCTTGAGTCAAAAACACTTGCTAGTGATGATGGTTCTATTGATACTATAATGGTTCCTAAGTTATGGGAGTTCAACCAAGAACTGATTAGAAAAGCTTTAGCAATTATGTTGATTTTTGAAGAATTACCTTATTACCCTTTTCTTTTGTGGAACGTGGGGGTTTTCGTGCATTTTGTAAGGTTATTAATACTCATTTTAGTGTACCTTGACGTTCTACTACAACAAGAGATTTCTATAGTTTATTTATTGAAGAAAGGAGGAAGTTATTGAGTATCTTTAAAAGTGTCCTCAAAAGTTTGTTTAACCACTGACACTTGGACTTCAGGGCAAAAGTTAAGTTATATGTGTTTGACTGCACATTTTATTGATGATGATTGGCGTTTGCATAAAAGAATTATAAATTTATGTCTTATTGTTGGTCATTAAGGGGTGATAATAGGGAGGGCTGTTGAGAGGTGTTTAACTGAGTGGGGTTTAAAAAACATTTTGACTGTGATAGTAGATAATGATGTACCTATTCAACATTTGGGAAAGGTATTTAACCATTGGCAATGTGGTGTTTTAGGGGGAGCATTTTTGCATATGAGATGTGCGACAACTATTCTGATTTTAGTGGTTAAAGACGGTCTTGGTAGTTTAGATTTAGCAATTAAGAAAATTCGTGCCTTAGTGAAATACGTGAGATTATCTCCAGCTAGACTTCTAAGGTTTCAAGCTTGTATTGAAGAAGAAAAAATAGGAAGCAAGAGTTTAGTGTGTTTGGATATTGAAACTCGATGGAACTCCGCTTATTTTGCTAGAAAGTATTGTTAAGTTCAAGAAAGCTTTTTTTAACTTGTTGTTAATCGATTCGAACTATGAGAAAGAGGTTAGGAAGTGTAATGGTGGTTTACTTCATGAGGAGGATTGGAAGGGTGTTAATAGCTTGCCTTTTTTGAAGGTATTTTATGAAGCAACATTAAGATTTTCAGTTCTGCCGATGCTTATGTGAATGATATCTTGGGAATTGGCATTGTGATTGATGGTTTCACCATGCATGAAGATACTTCAATCAGATCAATGGCATGTAATATGAAACAAAAATATCATAAGTATTGGGGGAATGTTAATGAAGCTAAATCAGTTTTTGTTTAATGATGTGGTTCTTGATCCGGGACGCAATTGGCAATATATTGAATGGGTTGTTAAAGACAAGTTTGTAGACGCGCGTATCATCGATAGTGTAGGTTCGAACTTGCGTGCTTTGTTTGAGTGTTATAAAAAATCTTTACCTAAAAAGACAAGGACATTGAGAAGCCATCATCTACTACTTCTGATTGAAGTAATTTATGTGGTGATAACCAAGCAACAATGGACATCGAAGAACTTATCTCGAAGCCGTTTGAAATGGCAATGGGAAGTTAAGAAATGTCTTTGAAAAAAATCCGAGTTGGACAAATATCTTGGGGATGAACGAGAACCTATGGACTCACATTTTGACATTTTACTACGGTGGAAAGTTCAACAATTTAGATATTATATTCTTGCCAAGATGGCTTAAGACATTCTTCCCATCCGGGTCTGTATAGTTGCCTCCGAGTCGGCTTTTAGCACCGTGTACTTGATTGTTTTCGAACCTCCTTAACCACAAAAATGACCGAAGCCGTGTCAGTTCACAAGATTGGTTGCGTGCTTCTAACAATACAATTCAGATTGAAGATGTCTTACATGTAATTGAGAACATGGAAGCAAACGGTTAGTAAATCCTTATTTTTTATTCTAATTTATATCTATTATTTGCATGTATAGTTTTAATATGTTATTTTATCTATTATATCATAGATCTGAAAGACCTAGTCTCGGAACAACCCACCATTATCATTGATGAAACAGTTGATGACACATTCGACTCGGCTTAAGGTAAGCAACTTATATGGATTTTGTTTTCTTTTTTGCTTGTTACTATGGAACCTGCTGTTGAAATTCAATTTTCATTAGTGATTAAGTTTACATAAAGTTCATTTGAAATACACAAGTGCATGTTGATTCACGCACTCATGAGATGTGGCTTTGGGACTTTGGGAGTGATAAGATGTTGGTAAGGAGATCTATTAATATTTTTTAGCAATAAATAGGTAGGCAATGCAATTGTTAAGTTCTGACCTTTATGTTTTGTTGTTATTGCAGAGTTGCAACTTTAAAATTTTTAAGTTTACAAGAGTCGGATGAGTTGGATGCTTACAAGATGTTATTTTGAATGTTTAAATAAATACTTTTGGGATTGTCATTATATTTCTTTGAATACGTTGCTTGTGTTTGGAATTATCTTTATTTTATTTTGTTGTTGGGAGTTTGATGTCACACCCCAACCGACGGAGGAATCGTCGGAGCGTTATACGATCGTTCATCACACGTGCCACTAGTGTTACAATATTAAACATACAAAAGTTTTACTTTCATTAATTCAAAATAGAATACATTGTTCAAATAACGACAAAACAAAAGCAAATACAACTAATAAATTTGATTTATTTAATCTAGGTTCATGCTTCCTAGATTTTCATGATCGTTCTTCACTTAACCTGTTACACACGTAAAATAAAGAGTATCAACTACAAAAGTAGTTGGTCAGCATTTCAATATATAATATATATAATTTGAAAATCATACAATCTAAGGTTTATATGAATTATAATAAATGTATTGATGGAACTGATTAGTCTTGTTTGTTGTTTTTGATGATGTGCAGTTATGGGTTCCTTCTTCACGTGCTTATTCCCGGATAGGGTTCCTCCGGGTGTTCCTGGTAGTTTACCGCGAAAGGGTGGTGAGCCTCCGATTTTGGAGAAGACTTTATCTAATTTTATGATGCTCGACGATGCGGCTCTTGTTCCTGCGGGTCGGTGAAAGCAGGTGGCGGCGGCAGTTAAAGTTAAATTGGAGCAAGGGAAGGAGACCGAGGACGTTGCTGAGCGTGTTTTATCTGTTGAGGCTAGTGATTCAGATGTGGAGGTGTTAGAGACGGAGGAGGAGCAGTTAAAACCTCGTGTTTCAAAGCAAACTGCTGTTGTTGTTCCTGTACAGCCGGTGGTTGTGTCTGATATGCCTTTTTTGTCGGTTAAAGTTCCTGAAGTTTCCGAGGGTGTCCCGGGTGCTCCTTCTGGTGTTGATGATAATCCTTTGCTGGGTCCTAATGTCGTTCCTGTTGTGTCTCCGATACGCCGGAAACGAAAGCTTAGTGACCGCGTGACTGGGTTTGATGTTGAGTCTTTAAAAACTCCTGCTGGTAACCACCCATTCTTGTTTTGTTCAATTATTTGTTTTTATTGTTTCTGATATTTCCATCTCTTTTTTATGTAGCAAAAATTCCCAAAGTTACTCCTCCTGGTGATGGTGACAGTGAGCCAATTAAAGATCCGCTCGAAGGTGATGGTGGTAGTGGTGATGGTGATGGCAAAAATGCTGAGAAGATCCTGGATGTGGTTGTGGGAGAAAAAAGCCCTATGATTGAGGTTGGTGATGCCGGGAGTGCGAGTGTTCCGGTTGTCGAGGAGGTGAGTGTTGTTGTGCCTGCAATTGTGGTTGGTGGTGATGGAAAAGGCAGTGGTGGAGGTGAAGATGTTGGCAGGGGTATGAATATTGGTAATTGCGGCGATGGTGGCACTAGTGGTGGTAACGGCGGTGGTGGTAATGGAGGTGGCGGTGGTGGTGGAAATGGGGGTGGTGGTGTTGGTAAGGGTAAACGAAAAATCTTGCTTAAAGATTCCGGTAGTGATTCTGCGTCGAACTTTTTTAGACCGAAATGGACCCTTACCCCGCAGTCACGCTTGGTGGATCCGGCCGTGTGCCGTGAGTTTTTTCGCTACGCTATCCCTGATGCTGAGTATAAGTATCAGCGAAAATTGAGCCATGTTGACCAATCAGATATGTTGGCCGCGAATCTTGCTGCCGTATTTGCGGGACTCCCGGTCGTGATGCGCGAATGGGATAGGCAACACGTGGATTTATAGGAGTATGTGGCCCGGGAGCAGGCTTTGAAGCGGCGGGTAGCAGAGTTGGAAAGAGCCAATGTGTCTTTGGTGAATGAGGTTACTGTGGGAGTGAATGCCCGTGTGGCTGCCCGGAAAGAGTTTGATGAGGCGTGTCAGAGGACTAATCTCTTGTTGGAGTCTCGTGCTAATGTGATTAATGATCTAAAGTACAAGCTGGAGGTTTTTGAGGGGAGGAATGAGTCTCTGCTGGGTAATTTGAAGGAGTTGGAGGTGGCGAGCGGCGTTCTGGAGGGTGATTTAGCCGAGTCCCTTTTAGTGCAGGTAGGTGTGTTGTTTGTGTTTCATAACTTATTCTCTTTTTGTCGGAATTTGTTTGTAACTAAATGTTGTTGTTATTCAGGGTCGTTTGGAGAGTGAAAAGGTTATATTGCAGGATCAGTTGGAGGGTTTGAGAAGAGAGGATGAAACCCTGCATATGCGGGTGAAGGAGCTGGAGGCTGAGAGGGTTGTGCTGTAGGGGAGAGTCGAGGATTTGGAGGGCCAGGCGGCGTCGGCTCTGTTGGACCGTCACTGGCTCATGGTTGAGGGTGTACTGCGAGCTATTGAGGTTGCTCGCAGTTGTGACACTTTCAATGATGCCGTGGCCCGTGTGGTGGCTGCGTCAAAGGCCGTTGGTCGCGTGGAAGGACTTGTTGCTGGTTTTAATCTGAAGGAGACTGAATCGGTGCATACTTCGACTTTGTTTGAGACTGACGCAGATGTGAAGTACGATCAGGCTACCAATAATTATGACACTCTAAGTCTTCCTTTTGTTTGCGAGATGATAGCAAATGGTCAGAATGATGATCTTGATGCTTTTAAGGCGGTCTTGGTTGCTGAGGAGGCCAAAGTAGGTGAAGATGACGGTGCTGGGGATTAGTCATAGGGTGGTTTATGTAGATCTTACCCTTTTCTTGTAATTTCTTTGTCTATGTACTGATATTTTGTGGATTATATAAACGGTGATTTTGTTTTTTTCCTTGTCTTGTATCTTGTATTGCTGTTTATTTTTCTTACTTATGTATTTTTCTTTGAATCTGTATGCTTGATGTCTTTTGTAACCACGAGTATGCTTTATGAATGTTGCTGGGGGTCCGGCACTTTTCTGGCACGGATGTCTTGTGCTTGGTGCCATGTTTTCTTGATAACTTTGGGTTAGGACCCATCCGGCACAAAGTTCAGGACCCATCCGGTACAAGTGCCGTGGGCCTGAAACCTTGTTATCTTGACATCAAGTTTTTTATTTTTATTTTTTATGCAAGGGCAGGACAAACCCGTAGGTCCTGACACCTTGTTTCTTATTTTTTAGTTAACGGCTTGTGTTAACTCTTTTTATGAATGATGCAAGGGTCAGGACCCATCCGGCACAAGTGTCGTGGGCCTGAAACCTTGTTACCTTGACAGCTTGGGTCAAGTTTTATTTTTTATGCAAGGGTCAGGACAAACCCGTA
>WOUH02051171.1:0-11309 GCA_009936405.2 Stevia rebaudiana
GCGGGGCGGTGTGTGGGCGTTTTGGGGGCGTCGTGGGAGGGCGAAACGCCCCACCACGGGGGTATACCGCATAGCCTTAGTGTTTCTATGTTCTAACATGTAAGGTTTTATCTCCCCAATAATAATAATAATAATAATAAATTAGCAACCGAAAGTTCTGTTGACAGCTCGGTCCGCTTAAGTCACGAACGCATTAAAAGCCGTTAAATAAACCGTTACAACACTCACTAACGCAACAAGATCTTTCTAAGTTTGGTGAGTGAGGTCTCGGTGAGTATAGACAACCCCTTTGTCATTATCCACCACTTGCCCACTTCCTCTGCCAATCCTGAATTATCAAAAAACAAAATAAAAAATTTACATCCATTCATTTACTGAATTTAATTGAATTTCTAACAAATAAAGAAGGTGAAACGCGGATTAATTAGATACCAGCGTGTTGTAAGTAATCCTTCAACGCCTACGGGCCCACGAGCATGGATCCTGCTGGTACTTATACCAACCTGTTGAGTCATCCACCCTTGAGTATGTATGTATGTATTATTATTTAATGTTTATTGTTCCAACATAAAAAAAGTAAGTATTTTATATTTACCTCTGCGCCAAGACCAAAGCGAAAACCGTCACTAAATCTTGTGCTTGCATTGTGAAGTACTGCAGCACTGTGAAATGAAACCAATGCTTAATTATGCATTTATAGGACTGAAAAGATTTAAAAAATAAAACAAATTCTTAAATCCCAATTCCCAATTTGATCAATTTCATTATTCAGAACCTGTCAACTTGACGAAGAAAGATATCTGCAACGTCGCGATCTTGGGTTACAATACAATCAGTGTGCCCACTGCAAGTAAAATCAGTCATTACATGTAAACAGAAAAAAAAAATAAAAAATTTAATTACACATATGGTCCATGTGGATTGCAGAAAGCAACATCTTTTGGGTTTTATGCTTTCACTTATGTAGCGAGTTTGGTACTAATGTTAACTTTTTTTGTTAAATTAGGGTGAAATGACTAATTTGGTAAGTAAGAGTATTTTGGTCATCTCACCTAATTTAACTGGAAAAGTTTACATATGTGAAAATTAACTTTTAAAAAACTAGAATTTAAGATACGAATGTGAGAGTTTTGAGTAAAGACACTAAATTGCCTTCCATGTTTATGTATATGATCAATGGCAGCATAAACATCATCCACAATTTCAATTGTGCAAGCGAGTGAACTATACTCATGATGCAATGAATCTGCTGTTGGAAGATTAAACATGGAGCTCGCCTTTGGACCACCGTTTATAATAACACCTAAAAAACAACACTTTTATATAATATTAAACATTTAAATGTGTATGCTTTGTATGGTTAAAATAGGAGTTTCATTACACCTTTCGATTGAAGTTCAATAAGAAGCTCATTGACACCACCAGTCGATATCAGATCCTTGTGAACAAGAAGTGTTTCCTGGTTATAAAAAGCCAAATATATTAGTACTTGTATGTTCATAATACATTTTATTTTAAGAAAATTACAACTTTAAAAATAAATAAATAAATAAGAGATACCATAGCATTACACGCTGCAGGGTAATCTGTTTTTGCATCCAATACTATCTTCTTTGCCATTTCCATATCAGCAGATTTGTCAACATAAACATGACAAACTCCATCTGGAATTTAAAAAAAAAATTAAATTAAAATACAATAAATTAAATTGGTATGTCATCGTGATTGTTTGGTCTTACCAGCATGACCTAAAACAGGAATTTTTGTTGAGGATTTGATTTGAGAGACAAGTTGATTGCTGCCTCTTGGAATCACAAGATCAATGACATCATCAAGCTGAAAGGAATTTATATTCGCATATTTATTTACTAATATTTTATCAAAATATTAATTAAAAACAGATTCATATTTAAGTTTAACCAACCTTGAGCAATTCAGGAATCTCATCTCTAGATGTAACAAGTCCAATTAATCCTCCACCAACGTTTTCTGGTATAGCCGAAGTAATAACCTATAATTAATATTTTTTGTAGGGAACACTATGAGAAAGAATAAACATATATACCAATTAATTTATTAAAAATAAATATGAGACCTTGTGCAAGATTGCATTGGACCGTCTGGCTTCCTTTCCTCCTTTCAATAACAACCCATTCCCGGATCGTATCGCCAACGATGCTATCTGTATAAAAAATTAAGATTCGGATAATATAGTTGCAAGTAAAATTCATATTTTTAAAAATATTATTAAACGTTTAAGGTATGACATGTATATACCTGAACTAGCGCGTCTGGTCGAGACTCAAATATTACAAGAAGAACACCCAAAGGAGACGATGTTTTATCTAAGATTAATCCAGCTGACAGCTGGATGAAACAATAGTTATAAATAACAGAATAAACCACCAGAAAAAAATAAAGCACAAAATGATTTGAAAAAAAAATAGCCATAAATCTTTTGTATCAAAATGCAAATTCCAAACCTCTGTTCTCTTTAATATTTGTCCAATTGGTTCATCCATATCTGAAAGCACACGTATGGCTTTTGCAAGACTAGAAACCTATAAATACGGTGTGTATTATGCATATTGTAAATAAATTAAAAAATATAAAAAGAGTTTATGAGAAACAAAATGACTTACTTTTCCAGGCTTGAGAGCCAACCGGGAGATTAATGATGGTTCATATCCGGCTTCTGTGGCAGCTGCCACGTCAGCTTCATTTTCATGCACAATCAATTTCTCATTTGCTTCCAATGCATCAGCTATATCAAGTAAAATCTTACTTCTTTCTTTCGCAGGCATCGCCTGCATTTATTATAATGCATTAACCAATTTTTAAAAATTGTATCAATAATTTAAGAGTTAAGAGTTAATTACACAGATTGTCGTCGTGGCTTGCGGAAAGTAACAGGTTTGGGTACTAAGGGTTTAAAGATACACGTTTAGGTTTTATTATTTCATTTTTCTAACGAGTTTGAATATTAAGGACATGTTTTATTAGAGTGAAATGACCAAAATACCCTTTGTCTTTAACTATTCAGAAAGTCAAATGGTGTTTCGGTCATTTCACCATAATTTAATGGAAAAAGTAGACGGAAGTTAGCCTCAATACCCAAACTCGTTACAAAAATGAAATCATAAAACCCAAACATGTTACTTTTTGCAAATCATAGGACCATTAAGTCATTAACTTATAATTAAAGAAATTGTATCAATAATTAATGTGCAAACACATTCATGACGATACCTGAAGGCGTCTAGAACATTCTCTTGCAGCAACCGCCATATCGCGTGCATTAACCTCTTTATTCGAGACCCACATGTGCGCATCCTGATGAAAAAGCGTACCAATTCGCTGTCCTTGGAGAACTTTTACAATATTGTCCCCAGCAAACCCGCTTCCAAACATTAGTAACAAAAATTAGTCACGAAAAAGTATAAAACCAATAAAAAAAATCGCACATATCACACAATAAGTAAGATCATATTCATACGCATACCTGGTTATAATAACAGGAATGCCAGCTTGTGAAGCATAAGCAGCAGCTTTGACTTTAGCGGTCATACCACCTCTTCCTAATCTTGATTTGTCACCAAAAGTAATTGTATTTTCAAGTTTTTCCTTAATGTATGTATGAATTAATTTTGATTGAGGATCACTTGGAGGCCCACTGTAGAGACCATCTACATCACTTAATAACACAAGAAGATCCGCTTTTAGCTCCAATGCTAATAGAGCCGCCAAACTGTCATTATCCCAGAATATTCCAGAAGAATCCTAAATCACGCAGATTATTACATTAAAGCATAAGTGTGTACTATAGTTAGTGTTGTAAAAATCGGGATAGATCGCTTATCAGTCACCCACCGTTGCGATTTCACATAATCGAAGGACAAAATCAGTGGACAGTTGAAATTAGTCAAAATCAATCAAAATTGGTAAAAGATGGTCAAAATCGATAAAAAAAAAATGGTAAAATTCGGCTTCACATTTGTTAATGTTTGAATTTTTTAGTACTTGATTTGTTATGTTTAGATGTAATTCTTTATGTGTGAACTATACCATTTGACTTTTGAGGTATTCGAGTCAACTATGAAGTATATAAGTTTGTAAAGTTTTTTGACAGAAATTTTCAAGAATGAATACATACCTCATATGGAGCGCGACGGGTACTAACAGCATCATTTTCATTAAAAACAGGAATAACTTTATAAGACAATAATGAATCTACTGTTTCAGTAAGTTGTTTCCTAAATTCAGGACTCCTAAAGTCATTATCAGTCACAAGAAGCTGTGCTGATGTCACATCCAGCTGCAAACACAACAGGATGCATCTCATTTCAAAATATAATGAAAAACATAAAAGAAGTGATTACAAGAATTAGATGTAAAATTAAGGCAAAATAATAATAATAATAAAAATGAATGAAATAAATTGAACCTGACTGAACAATGTATCATAAAGTGCCATTAGACCATTTTGTCCAACAGCTGCACATGCTTTACCATCAAGCTCAACTTGCGGTTTTTGAAGGTCCGCAAAGCTTCAAGAAATAAACATGTATTAATCGCTAATATTTTAACCAATATCAAAAATTATCATTTCTACATGCATCATCATTGCAGCTCTTTCACATTCTTTTTCATATATATATGTAAAAAATCTAGATTTTTTTAAGTAATTAATCCACTATCATGGTTAATTCTTGGTTATAACTAGGTTTCTTTGCTATTTAAGCTTAAATACGATGGTTTAAAATATATTGTATTACTTAATTAATATATTTAGAATTTTTTCATTTTTATTTTTTCGTTAAAAAATAAAGTACCTGCTGTGGACTAATTTTCTGTATCTAAGTCGTTGTCGACCTGCACCAACGGCACCAGATGAGACCAAGATAACTTCAAGTCCTTGAGAATTTAGTGTTTGAAGCTGTATTTGGAACATAACTTAATTATAATAAGAAATTAAGAATTCAAGACATTTCACATTAACTTTCATATAAAATTACTCAAATATTAAAGAATCAAGTTATATTCATATATACCTGCTCACATAGAGCTCCTAATCTTCCAAGTGCAAGTCTTCCGTCCTCTCGGGTGACTACAGCTGTCCCTACCTTTTTAATAAAAGATTATCGGTAAAAAAAGTTATGCAAATAATTAAGTGTATAAACATTTTACAGCCCGATAATTTACTTATTTCTTTAAAGGTTATGCAGATAACTTGTAGATTAACTGTCAACAAAATTTTATAATTATTAAGTATTTTGGACGTATACGGAAAATACATGCACGTGGCAGCTAGTTTCCATAAAACGTATGATAATTTTCAGTTACATTACATTTTCCATAACTATCAAATACAAGACACCATGACAAAAAATAATTTCGAATTCATTCTGTCAATTAATACTTGGAACTGCATTAAGAGTAATCAATTTTATATTCTTTCTCTGCATCAAATTTAAATTATCTGTAAATGAATCATATACTTTATTAAGATTTATAAACATCCAGTAAAACACATACACTTGGCAAATACTTTTCTTGAAATGTTATAGGGTTCAGATAACTGGGTGATAATTGTCATTACAGTACATTTCTGTATTTATCAAAAATCAGACACAATTAGAAAAGAATTTCTTTCATCCTACCTACTAAGATCAGGACTGCAAATGAGTAAAGTTACATTCTTTCTGTGTTATGAAGAACCAATCCTCATTAGAAGCCTACAAAGACACCTAGTATTTTGAATTTGGATTATAAAAGGTGAATTCAGTGGTGTTCGATATATGCCAAATGTCATTGAGGATAATTCTTTTAAGGATTGGTAGGATTGTAGAACATATAACATAAATCCTCTTAATTATCATACAATTTGATTCCATTTTTAGACATGAAAAATATGCAACCTTTGAATAAAGATCCACAGGCAAAAAGCTGATTATCCTAAAGTTTAGTTTCGTGGTTAGCATTATCAAAAGGTTATGACAAAAATAAAATAAAGTAAAACTACACCGATTTACATATAGGAACGAATTAAAATTTTCACAACTGATAAACTCACTCGAAATTCTATTCAACTCTGTGAAGATGCTTGCATGATTACTCGATTTACAAAAACACAAGCACAAATTATCAGTCAAACAATTCAGCTAACCAAATCAACAAATGCAATTTGAAAAACACACGATTCGAAGATTCAAACTTCGCGAAAACCATAACCTAATCAAACACAACCGGCAATCAATTCGATTCCACTCAAAAACAGAGATTAATCAAATTAAAAGTCACCTTGATTACAATACGCTTAACATCCTTCAGAAACCCACGAGTTGGATCGATTGCAGCCATTGTGAGAGAGAGAGAGATGATGAAACTCGCAAACGTTGGGCTTCAATATCTGCAAATCGATCTGTTCGCGTATATACAGAGGGCCGATGTATGTATAGTCATAAAGTGACACGAACTAGTGAGTATTTGACTAACAATAATCGGGAGGTTATGATAGGGTGTGATTTGACCCACGGGTCGCAAGTAGTTTCTTGTCTTCAGATTGTGACACGTTGATAGTTATATAGTTGATGGGAAGATACGAGGGTTTTGAATAGGAAATTAGGACCCATCGATTTGATTTCAATAGCCATAGGTGTGTTTCTAATATTTGGTAGTGTTATTTTTAATATTGACATGAATATGGTACATTGATCTTATCCCTGTAGTGTGACATATCGAGTTGTTAGGCTATCCGGTATATCAGGCTGTATGGGGGCTGTATTGACTGTCACGCAGGATAGAGAAAGGGTAAAGTGGGTGAGTAAAATGGTGGAAATGCATGGGCTGTATGGGGAGCTGTATTGATGATTGATTATTCATTTTTTTATAATTTCATTTTATAAAAAAAAAGTCAAATTATTTAAAATAAAAAACATTATTTAAAAAAAATAAATAAAAAAAGGTTAAAAAAAAAAAACGTTACAATGGTTTGACGCAAATCCAAATTCTCGCTAAAGCCTTTACTGCTTCTCTCTACTCTTAACCCTACAGAACCTTCACATTCATCATCAATGGCGTCTCGTTACCGCTCAATATGTAGACCAGCTTCCACAACATCTCCAACAACATCTGTAACCAGGTAAGCCCCCAAATTTCCATCCAAAATCACCCAATTCTTCATCTCCAACGGTCCTTTTCTTCCCATAACGGCGTCACCACGACGACGGCGTCGTCGATAACGCCCGGAAAAGCAATAGGCGGGGCGGTGTATGGGCGTTTTGGGGGCGTCGTGGGAGGGCGAAACGCCCCACCACGGGGGTATACAGCATAGCCTTAGAAGTAGCTGTCTTGTTTTACATTTCTAAAATGTTTATTTTTCCAAATCAACTTTAATAAAAGGTTAATAATTCAAGAATATCCATAAGCCTCGTAGGATAACAGAATTGTGACAGCGCATTGTCATTGTGTCTACTTTATAATCACCTTTTGTCAAATTAATCAGCCGTCTAATCATCGTTCTTATGTTGCTGCCGAAAAGAAAGCATTGTTGCCAAATTATTTCCATCAACTTAATTAGTTCATCAATAATATAGAGGTATGGCTGTCAATGTTTTAAAAACCGATATTTTAATTATACCGGATTGAGTTAAAAAATGGTTTAACCGGTTGAACCGAGTTGTGACGAATGGTTCAACCGGCGTGACAAGTTAACCCTATAATTCTATAAATTATAACTTCAACTCAATAATAATCTAATATTAGATAATTCCATAAAAAGAAAAAAATCCAAAATTTAATCTTTAAGAAAAATATAACAAAAAAATTAATTTAAAAGTATTGAAATGCCAAACAAAGATTTATATAAAGTGTATGATAAATTTCGGACATTATAGTGTTGAATGCGTTAACCTAATTATCGCTTAAAAATGAAATTTACTATCACTATCCGGTTCAAACCGGTTTTTAAAACATTGGTCAGTAGATTAATCGTATTTTCAAATTTAAAGTTTTCATCTTGGGCTATGGTCGCCTTTTTTTACCTTAGATACAAAACCGGTTTTCCGGTTGAACCGGTTAAACCGACGGTTCAACGAGGAAAACACCACCACAGAAAACCGGCTATTACCGTACCGAGTGTTTGAATGAAACACGGTTCAACCGGTTGAACCGTCCGGTTCAAACCGGTTTTTAAATATTGATATTGGCTGTTTCAGTTATGTGAATGCTTAACATTTATTTATTTACGCACGTGATAAAACTCTTAAAGATTTCTTTATATAAAATTGTGGTTAATCTAGTAAACTGAGATTCATAGACATAATTTGCATAATTGTAAAAAATGAAGGTAAAATATCTGTTTATAAGTGTATACATTTTTGTAATCTCATGATAAGATAATTTTTATTGCATTTATAACGTTAAAGTAAAGAAAGTTTGTTTACAAATAATACTGTAATAGTTATTGTTAATTTGTTACCCACTCATAAATACATTGTGCATGGTACTATTTTTACTCTTCGAAAATATTATCATGATTCATCTGGCTCTAACAACATTTCATAAAAAGTTACTAAGCAATTTCTCTGTTTTTTTAATTTAATAAAGTTAGGCAATAGATTTAGGCATTTCAAAAACTATTTTAATATTTATTTTGTGAAATAAAAAATAAATAAATTCACATAAAAAGAAAAATCTAATATTATGCCTACTAATTATGATACTAAGTTTATTTATTACAATATAATTAAACAAAAAATATTTAAGGCTTATCGATTTAAACAACAATTGTATAAAATGTCACGTGGTAACACATTCTAACCTAATTAATATTCACAAACAAAATTGGTGGATTTTGATTAATACAAAATTTAAAAATTATCTAATAAATCTTCTTACGGGAATTTAACTGAATCCAATTTTAACTTTTTGGCGATAGGTGACTTTGATTTTATATTATTGTATTTAATAAGAATAATTCAGGTACGTAAATTTGTTTAGTTGTGCAAATTTGTTTAGACAATATAAATTTACATAATTTCTTGTACAAACTTATGTAACACACGGGTTTATAAGCTAGTGAGCTAATATATTTGTTAGAATTTGACTGAGTTACCTAACTTTTCTTCTTTCACTATTCTTGAACAATTAATATACGGTAGAACCTCTATATTTAATACTCGATAAATTAATAACCTTGATAAAATGAATAATTTTTTCTGTCCCAACTTGGGACCAGTACAAAATTGGACCCCAATCGATAAAATAATAAGATAATAATTTTTTTGAAATCTCAATGTAAATGTATTGGTAACCGCGAAACTATAAATTAATAATTAATAAAATATTCTAAAATTCTGGTATTATCTAGTAAAAAATGAATCTATAGTCATTTGTTTTTTTTTTTTTTTTTTTTTGTGAACTTCAAATCTATATTGAGTTATTCTTTAAGTTTCCCCATTACACTTACAAGTTGAGGCACTGTATTCTCGTATTTTAACAAAAAATTGTGAAAAGTTGTATTCTCATAAGCATACTCTTTCAATTAATAGTTTATTAATTTATCAGTATAATAATATCTCGCTAGATTAATGAAATATCTCGGTCCCAACATTATTAATTTATAGAGGTTTTACTGTATATACACGATTCATGATGAAATAGGAAGGATTCTTATTGTAGGAAGGATTTTATTATTTGCATAATCGACTCATACGAACTTCGATTGAACTCATTTTAGCGGCGTTAGAACCGTCTCGTCGAACCCTTTCATGTTAGATTTTAGGGATTAGCTTTTGGGGTTTAGCTTTTGAGATATAGCTTTTAGGGTTTAGTTTTTAAGGTTTAGTTTTTTTCTTTTAAGTGGGGGTGAGGGGTTTAGGTTTTTGGGAGGTGGAGGTGGTGGGTGGGTTAGGTTTTTTGGGGGTGGGGTGAGGGGGTTAGTTTTTTTTGGTGGTGGAGGGTGTTTTGGGCGCATACGTGGCACAACCACCTTCCCATCCAACCACCATGTATACTCTATGGTCTTAGAGGGATGTGTGTTCTAGAGAAAACATATTTAGTATGTTTATGAGCTAATCTTTGCTTATATAGTTTTATGAGTGTTGAGGATACTGAGAAAGTACTTGAGTATTATGGAATAGGAAAATGTTCATTGGGTAACCATAAAAAAGGACTTGGAACACTCGTGGGCCGTTGATCTTTAATACAAAACAATCCAGCACAAAAATATCCAGCACAAAAAAAATCCGGCACAAAAAAATCTGGTATAAAAAATCCGGTACAAAAAATTCGGTAAAAAAAAAATCCGGTACAAAAAAAATCCAACACAAAACAAATCCAGTAAAAAAATTCATGTACAAAAAGAATCCAGTAGAAATACTAAATTTTTTGTACTGGATTATTTTGTACTAAAGATCAATGCCCCACAAGTGTTCCCCAATTTCATTTTTTTTATGGTTTCCCAATACACATTCCTCTTATAAATATCTGAATGGGAATACTTATTAGTTAGCATGTTTAATGTCTTAGAGTTTAATTGTTGAGACTGAGTAATATGAGAAAGTAATTACTAATATGTGATATGTACGGGAATGGTTAACTTGAATGAGACATCTAAATATACTTCATGGGATATGTTGGGGATTATTCTTGTTGTGAGTCTATTTTCTAAGGGTCCTTAATATTTCTCAGGGATAAGTAAGGATCCTTGTTTTTAAGTTACTAACCTTTTTACTTAATGTTTCACATAAACAGGATGAGTTATGGCTTATTCTAAGGATACCTAAAGTCCATATGTTAGGACCTATTTAGATTTATGTTCTAGCTAAATTAATAAATAGTTTTATAGTTTGGAGTTTGGTAGATTTGTACCAAAATAATGTGGAATGGGTTTTGGTTAGATGGGCTTTCGGCCCAGTGCATTGTAGTTGGCTCTTTATAAAGCCACTTGATAGTTTGATCAAAGATTGGTCAACTGATTGAGGATAGGAGCTTTTGTAGCAGACGTTTTGCTTTGTGAAGCAATCAACGTGTGCATTAAAGTGAATCTGATTCGTGTTTATCATATTCCAATTGGTAAAATATCGTTAATATTCGTCTTACATATTATCTTTAGTTGCTTATGTTTATTTCGATATGTTCTTCATTTTAAGTTCACGGTTTTGATTGATTAATTGGTGTGACACCCCGCTCCCCGGCCCCCGGCCTCCGACCGGTCCGTGAGCGGTCTGCCACGTCATACTGCCAGAAATGCAGGATCGAGCCCATTGATTATTAGATAAACTAAGAATACACGACTTACAGTGTAT
>WOUH02051251.1:0-11303 GCA_009936405.2 Stevia rebaudiana
TTCGAGAATAATAGTAATGATAATAATGCATGCATGCAAATTTTTTTTTTTTTTTTTTTTTTTAAGATCGTATAATATGTATGAATGTACGTTTAGTGTCGGAGAATAGTTACCGGAATTTGCGTGTTGTCACAATTGTTTAAAACCGCCCACCAGTTATCGAAGATTGGTTTTTTGATCACGGTGATCGATCTATAAACATTCACTCGTTTTCTCTACGTTTTCTGGAGAAATTCGCAGAAACCGATCCATCATACATATTTCTTGATTTAGATTTATGATTTTATCCGGTCGAATTATTGGTATACACTCTAATTTATTTGATCTATAGTGAATCAACACGATTTCATAATCATCTGGATACAATTAAACTAACACATATGACACAATTAATATGAACAAATATGACACAATTATTATGAAAGTTGTTAAATACATGCAACACGCATATTATCCTAAAGTAAGATAATAAAATTATAGGTCTATTTGACGTTCGCGATTGGGTCCTACGTACTAGAAGAAAAGAAAAGTAACGCGTTTTATCATGCAATATATGAAAGATTCTTGAATATTTTATTAATCTTTTTCCTCCAATAAATAAGTATCTTCAACAAATTACAACACATGCCCCTAAGCCTAAGGTGGCTATATCATCATTTTACCATGTTTAGCTAATTTCATCATATTCTTAATGTGCCAACGATCATGTAAAGTTCTATAAGTTGCTGTGTTTTTGTGATTATGTAGGTTCAATGCTGAATTAAGCTAATATTAAGTTACAATAAAACCTACTAGTGGAAGAACTTAGAATTAAATGTATGTTGCAATTAAATTAATTCAAGCTGACTTAATTATTAAATGATGTGAATGAAAAGAGACACCAACACAGTGGTTAATTTACAAGCAACAAAATTGAGTAATGGCGTATTGGCTTATTAAAACTCACGTGGGCTTCATGTAAATAAACATTTTGGAGTATACTTTAGAGTACTAAGTGGGCTGGATGTTAGGTTGGTGGATATCAGGCCCATATACTACGAATATTTGACTGGAATAAAAAGTCAGAGGGCAATACGAATTGGGGATTCGACAACAATTTTTTGGACGCAACATCGAACGAAGGAAAAATGGAACGTTTATGCAAGGCTAGTTGTTAGTGGTTATATCCGGGTAACAAGTTTATTGTGAGTTAACCTTTAGTGTTAGTTTTTTTTTATAATTATACTGAGTTTTTGGTTAGACCCTTAAGCTATCTGGATTCAATTTCAATTTTTGGTTGGTTTAAAACGTTTGTTTTTGTTTAGATCTTATTGCATCACATTAGCTATCCGGATTCAATTTCAATTTTTGGTTGGTTTAAAACGTTTGTTTTTGTTTAGATCTTATTGCATCACATTAGTTTACAATTTCTTGCATTGTTAATGATTTATCGATGTGTTTTGGACTTTGGTATCAATTGTGAAATGGGCATAGTATAGTATGAATGAGTGAGTCTTAAATGCATGTTCCATTTTTGTCACTTTAATCAAACAATATTAAAAGTAATCTCTATGTGATTTTTTATAAAGACTGAACCTTTTACAAACCTCTTGAACTTGAAACCCGGAGTGGTCACTCTTCCTGATTATTGTTCAAAATCAAATCTCTATATCTGTTTTATTTGACAATTTAGTTTATTATATTATTACTTTAGCATAATTAGTCAAATGAAACTTATAACACTAATCACATGCTTCTTGTGGATATGATGCCAAATTACCCTAGCTATAAGTTATTTATTTAGGTTTTTGCATGACCCTAAAGACAGGTCATCAACCTGACTAACCACATGCTCCTATATTTACTTGAATATGTATTAGAAATATGTTTAGACACATTATACTAACATTAGGCAATACTGTACTTAAAAAATATTTGGATATATATTTTAAAATATTTTGTATTAATATTTATGTAATCCGGTTTCTAAATCTATTCCGCCCGGTCTCACTAGTAAACTGGTAAAACGGCTGGTTTGATGTCCGGTCTTATGATAACATTGACCCAACAACCCGAACCCGGTTTTGATTAGTGTAGGCATGGATTGAGGGCTAAACGAATTCGGATGCAACACAGAGATACGTGGCTTGTGATCAAGAATAAGACTCTAATGAATGATTATGTTGTTGCCGATTCAAAATTCTCAGATGACGTATTTAGAACAAGATTTTGGATCTCGAAAGAATTGTTTTTAAAAATTGTTAGAGATTTTGAAGCAACTTTTGAGTGGTTTCATGAATGCTATGACGCGTGGTAGAAGAAAAGCTTCACTCCACGACAGAAATGCACGCCAGCCATAAAAAAAAAACTCGCCACCGGTAAAATCCTTTATTCTACGATGAATATTTATGTATGTCCGAGAGAACGTCTCGGGAATGCCTTGAATATTTTTGAAATGCTATTGTTATTCTAAATGGTAAAGAATATTTACGGATACCAGCTACCAATGACATTCAATGGTTATATGAATGCCAAGGTGAAATTCATGGAATTCCTGGTATGATTGGTAGCCTCGATTTGTCCAACCTGTTGGGCCATACCATCTTGGTGATCACGCGTACGCAACAATCATGTTCGAAGCAGTTGTATCATATGATACATGGATTTGGCACGCATACTTTGGTGTTGTTGGTTCAGATAATGCTATCAACGTGCTCAATCAATCTACGCTCTTTTAGATGGGATTTATCCTTCTTGGTTTACTTTTGTAAAACATGAACTTGCCAAACAATGTCGACGAGAAAAAATATAAGGTGTAAAAGTCAACGAGGAAAGACATCGAACGAGCGTTCGGTATTTTGAAGTTAAAGTGGGTCATGCATGCACGACCCGTCCGAGCACTAAAAAAAGAGCGCCTACAAAATATCATGTATGCGTGCATTATAATGCACAATATGATAATAAAAGGAAACCACATGTTATCTTACCGAAATATATTGAGGATCTTCCAAACAATTATGTTGTTCCCGACAATATTATATCGGAATTGCAGGATGAGCAGAATCACTTTTAACTGAGATCTGATCTCTTTGTTTATATCGCAGCAAACTTGAGCGTTTATTCACCGACAAGGAAAACGATGAAGATTAGTTTTAGTATTTTGTTTTATTTTAATTTTGAAAATGCGAGTATGTATTATTTATTTTTTAATTTAACTTAAATGTAATTTTCAATGTTCACTTATTAATGCAGTGTGTGCTTTTTCAATTGGCAAATTGGATTTTAATAATCCCAACTTTGGCATATTGTTTAATAATCTTAACTCAGGAAATTGTTACCACCATTCCAACTTTTATATCATTTACTTCTCAACTTTTATATCATTTACTTGTATCAGTCCTTAACTAACAGAAGCTAACTCCGTTAGCATAATACTGATGTGACATAATGTCACGTTAGCAAATTCTTGTCACGTCAACAAATCTTGCCATGTCAGCATGTCACATCAGAAAAATATTGCCATGACAGTATGTCGCGTCAGAAAACATTGTCATGTCACATGCCACGTCATCAAATATTGCCATGTCAGCAATATGTTAACGGAGTTAAGTTCCGTTAGCTGGGGACTCCTGTTAACAATTTCCTAAATTATGATTATTACAGGCCAATAGGTGAAAGTTGTGATCATTAAAATCCAATTTACCTTTTTAGTGTAATTCAGTTAAAAAAGGTTAAGGGCCGAAGAGAATACTATTGCATAAGTTTTAGGTTGAAAAGAATAAAAATGATATGACATAAAATATCAAAATCTGATTAAAGAGGGATTTATGACCTAAATATACCATACCCTTCACCCAAACAATAACTTCACGTCCAAATAGAATGGGTATCTTGAAAAGAGTTCCTTTGATTAAGTTTGGAACAAACTGTATCTAACTCGCAATCTTTTGAAAGGTGCATGTACATGTAAATATGGAGCCTTTCTCTTTCAAAACTTTTCTCTACACACATAACACCACTTGAAGTAAAACAATACCACACAAATTGTTAGGGCAACTAGTTTTTAAACAAACATGTATCCACGAAAAAATTATCAGTTATTATATTTTATTTTGTTTTCTTGTAATTTTAGCGTGTATTAGGATTATTGTATGAATTGTAAGAAAAATCTAAAGTCATTATATTGTGTGTTATACTAACCCCATCGAAGGACAGTGTGCTCACGCATACAACGGGTACCAACAGGAACGACACCGCCCCCTCTCCTTGTCCCCATCCTGTTTATGAAGCTCAGGTTCCCATTTCACGTGTGGTAGTGTGGGGTGGGTAAAACTGAAAGTGTGGGTGGTGATGTGGCTCCGAGGTAGAAGAAAAAAAATGAGTGGGGGATGATGTGAGTGGGGTGGGTGTTACACATAGTCTTAGATCTATGAGATCAAATTTTATAACAAAAAGTTGATGGCCGTATTTTAGTCATAACCACATTTATTAACTCTTTTTTTTAAACTTTCATAATTTATATAGTATATACGACATTAATTTCAACTGTAAAAAAAATTAGGGGTAACTTTCTGTAAATGTAACCAAGTTTCAACTTTGTTTCAATTAAGTCATCAATATTTTTTTTGCTTTAATTAGGTCACTCGTATTGTTTTTTGTCCCAATTATACCACTTTACTTTAAATAAGTGTTTCAAAACTATGAATTTTACTTACTACATTAGATTACTATGTCATTTAGACTTTTACTTTTTTTAAGTCTTGATGGTTAATTATATGAATAAAAAAAATAAATATAAAATAGTTGATAATGTTGTATGTTAAAATGTATAGGATTAGAAAGGTGAAGTGGCCTAATTGGATAAAATTAAGTAATAATGACTTAATCAGAATTAAAAAAGTATGAGTGGCCTAATTAGAACAAAACTGAAAATTAATTACATTTATATGACATTTTTCACAATTATGTCATAAAAATGAGTGTTTTATCTTTAAAATAAGTCTAGTATTGTTGTATGAAAAGTAAAAAAAAATACGTTTTTTAATCTTCAAGTTTTTCTAGCAGGTCATTGTGTCTTTTACGAGTATCTTTGTGTCTTTCTTAATCGACATAGTGTCCTACTATCGGAAAGACACAATGACTAACACATAGACAAAAATGTCAAGCAGAAAATCCCAATGACTTGTTAAAATCAAAATAATAAATGTGTCATTGTGTCTTATCCTGCTCGCCGTAAAAGCACAATGACATGATCATCATAAAGACACAATAACATGTTCGTCGGAAACACACAATAACAAATAAAAAGACACATTGTTGAGTAGAAAGACGGAATGACCTTCTAAAAACCTCAACAATCTAAAAAACAAAAAAAAGTATTTTTTTTTTTATATATATAATGATATTATATTAAATTTTAAGATAAAATCGTTTGTTTTATGGTGTACTTTGAAAATTATCTCATATATTGAAGTAAAGAACTTTAAAAAAAAGTGAGAAATTGAAAAAAAAAAGGTCAATAAAGATGACATTTACCAAAGTACTCTTGCACCACCAAGTTATTCTACAATTTGATCTTAATCATTAAATATAAATTTTATAGCCTAACATTTTTATTTGGCTTTTTACAATAAAGAAGTTTCTTAGCATAACTAATTTACCTTAGACGAGTAAAGTAATCTTATAAACGGTGGTTGGGATTGCTTTACTTATTTTACTATTTGAGTAATTTCACTTATTTAATTACCTGACTAGAAATAAAGTGTAATTAAATTGATCAATTTGGTATAAGTTACTTAAAATTTATCATTTATGATTTTCTATAATATTTGCATATGGATGATAAAAACAGAATATTAGAATGCTGTGACTTGTGAATCAGATAACTTTGATTTATTTTAGGTGAAGCCCGTAAGTCACGGGTGGATCCAAAATTTGATTTGTGTAGAGTTACTACTTTTAAATTCTTCAATTTTATAGAAGTAGACGTAAAGAATTTTTTGTTAGTTCGACTCAGGTCAAGTTGCTCATCTACTAAGTTACGTATAATAATTAACTATGACATATTCGTAAGTAATAATCTAAATTGACAATTTGGTCAAAAATAATCCTAACATTCAATAACTAAAAAAAATCCCAGTAGCAAAACCATTATATATATTCATTTGATTTCCTTCCAGCTTTCCACAAAATGATAAATTGTATTCAAAATGTAGAAATTTATAAACAAAATCGATGTATATCATTTGTAAATCGAGTCATTCTTTTATGATTTTGCTACTATAATTGCCTTCGACGATGGAAATGATAGATGAGATTATTCTTAGTTAATCCTTAGTTCAGCTTACAATTGGCCATTATGTCATAATTCAGATGATTAATATCTAATTAGCCCAAATAAACATCATCATTAAACTTCAAAAATCATCTAATATAAATACGATTATCTTGAGGTATAAATGAATAAGAATCATGCATATACATGAAGTGGCAGAACAAGAACCTTTTAACAAGAGGTTCGTCCGGCACTCATCATTTTAGCCTCTAATCTATCTATAGTAATTGATTTCAACTAATGTCACATGTCGATCCAAAAATTTTTTCTCAAATTTTTTAACCTCTAATTTATCTGTAGTAATTGATTTCTACTAATGTCACACGTCGATCTCATATTTATATAGAAAATCAATTTTGACTTTCCTAATATTTAAAATAAATTGATGGAATTTATGTCACTTTTAATTAAAAAAATTCAAATTATTTTATAAGATAGTAATAATAACAAATCATTATTTTTGAAATTATAATGATATTTAACAATCAATTACCAAATAATTTAATTAATAACAATTTATATAATTCTTTTAAATTTTAATCACAATTTAATTATATGTTATTTTATGTAATAACATTTTTTGATATCAAAATATTACATCTGTATTTTTTTAATACAAAGTCAAAGTTTTAGACACATGTGATCACCTTGGGAAATGAGACTCTTCTTCTCAAAGTATATAAACATTGTGATGTGACCCACTTACTTAACCAACATGAAAAAAAAAATCTCATTCGAGACTCCATCTCATGACCTCTTATAAAAAATCACGGAGTTACCATTCAAACAAATAAAATTTCACGCATTTATAAAATTATATAATTAATATTTTCAGACCCGTGTAATACACGGGTTTATAATTTAGGGTCTTATAAACGCTGTCATATATCCCTGGTCCCTACAGTCCTACAAATACAATTTCGCATTTATTTCTTCACAATTAAGAAAATGCGGTTAATTTAACATTTTACATTAAAAAAGATGTACAAATTATTCGCATAGATAATCACCAACATTTATAATAAAGCATGAAAAAAAATCACAGTTATAATTATTAAAAGGGTTATTGAATTTTAATACTTCAAAGTATCATCAATTTGCCGGTAATACTCTCAACTTTCATATTGTCTTTCAACACTCTCAACTTTCAACTTGTTTTCCTCTACCGCTCCCGAACAAACTGAAAAGAGCCTATCTTTTAGTTTTGCATCAACTTATATTTTGGTTTGGAGTGTCAGAGGAAAATAAGTTAAAAGTTTGGAGTGCTGAGAGACAATATTGAAGTTATGAGTATATTGTCGGCCAAATGGTGATAGTTTGGAGTATTATAATCCAATAACCCTTATTAAAATATAGTCCGCGAGCTAAAATACGGAGAATTATGGAACAATTTATGCCGCATTCGTATCAGTATCTTTTTTTATTTTTCTTTTATTAAAAATGATTACTTTTTCTCTTTCTTATTTAATTAAATAATAAATTTTATTCTTTAATCATTATTTTTTCTCTTGCCCTATTCAGTTAAATAATACTTTTACTTTTATTATTACTTTTTTCTATCTTCAATTTACTTTAACGAACACTATTTCTATAAATATCTCTACTCACAATCACTACAAATTTTTGCCAACCTATATAAGTCATTTTAAACATTTATGTTTTAATATACAAGTCAATAAGCTAATCTGTTGAGATTTTATTAATTTTAAGTTATTTATGAATATGGGCAAAAGGAATATCTAAACTAACAAAATCCAAAAGTTTAAAGACTTACTCTCACCATAAATAATGTATAGTCATAGTAAGTAAAAAATAATAATTAAAGGATTTCAATGTTACTATCATTTGCTAGTGGCATAAGAATTGGCTATATAAACAGCGAAGATGTACATGAAATTACACAACACAAAAATGGGAACAAAAAAAGTTAATCCGTGTAAATTGACCTCTCTAATTGTAGTCTTATGCTACCTAAGCTTTCCAATACTCATCGATGCTGCCTACCATGACAAGTATACAATCAATGCCAAGTCTCCAACACCACCTGCTAAGAAACCACCAAAAAAATCTCCTAAGGCACCACCAAAACCTCCAAAGTCAAAACCGCCACCAAAACCTCCAAAGTCAAAACCGCCACCAAAACCTCCAAAGTCAAAACCGCCACCGAAACCTCCAAAGTCAAAACCGCCACCAAAACCTCCTAAGTCAAAACCTCCTAAATCAAAACCGCCACCAAAACCTCCTAAGTCAAAACCGCCACCAAAACCTCCCAAGTCACCACCAAAATCGGGAAAGTCTCCACCACCTCCTAAGTCACCACCAAAACTACCAATACCACTTCCTCCGCTACCAATCCCACTACCACCATCACCAGAACCTGAATCATCACCACCACCATCTTTGTTACCTCCATTACCAATACCACTACCTCCGCTACCAATCCCACTACCTCCATCACCAGATGCATCACCACCACCGGATGCATCACCACCACCATCTTTGTTACCTCCATTACCAATACCACTACCTCCGTTACCAGGATTACCTCCGCTACCAATCCCACTACCTCCATCACCAGATGCATCACCACCACCAGATGCATCACCACCACCATCTTTGTTACCTCCATTACCAATACCACTACCACCGTTACCTGAATTACCTCCATTACCAATACCACTACCTCCGTTACCTGAATTACCAATACCATTACCTCCGCTACTACCTCCAGCCGAAGAACCACCACCACCAGATGCATCACCACCACCATCTTTGTTACCTCCATTACCAATACCACTTCCTCCGTTACCTGGATTACCAATACCATTACCCCCGCTACCAATCCCACTACCTCCAGGTGATGGTTCATCACCTGAACCACCTCCAGATTCAGCACCCGAACCACCACCACCACCACCACCACCAGAACCAGCAGCAGAACAACCACCACCATCCGTCCATAAAAAATCTTCTTCAGAGGTACCAACACCACCTCCTAAGTCACCAACACCACCATCTCCAAAAACGTCAACACCACTTCTTAAGTCAAAAACACCATCGTTTGTCCATGGAGAATATTCGTCACTAGTGCCTACACCACCTCCTAAGTCACCAACGCCACCATCCATGCATGGTAAAACTCCACCATGACCACCAGGAAAAACTCCACCACCACCTTCAGTGTAATAGGCTCCATGTCATGTTGACTACTACTAACAACGCAATCTTTTCCTATTTTAGTATATGTATGACAATAAATATTGAAATAAATTTACTTTCCATATTTTTCTGTCCCATCTAGGATTATTAAATTAGAATACATTGTTTGATGCTAATCAAGATTATGTAGTGGTGTTTCATTTTCGTATACTTATTTATTTATTTATGTTTTTATTGGAAAAGAATAAGATAGAAACTCACTTTAGTGAGAAATCTCAGTAAAAAAAAACATATAAAAAATAGTATTGTTTTATTTAAAAAGATGGTAGGTTATATATGTATTTTCTTTACATTTTGTAAAAAAAAATATAAAAAGCTACAAAAAGAATTACAAAAAAATTAAATTTAAAAAAAATACAGCTTTGTTTCCACATTAATTCATAATCAGATATTTTATATATATATATATATATATAACATAAGGTTTAATTACATATTTCCCCTTATTTTAATATCTAATTACATATATATCCAACTCAAAACCTACGTTATATATATCCCCAATTCATGTTATAACCAAAAACTTTAATTACATGTTTCTCCATCAAAGCGAGCATATTTGTTATTTTTATGTTAAAGTATAGGAGATATATATGTAAATAAAATTTTGGATTGAGTATATATGTAATTTTTTAAGTTTGTAGTAGTTTTCTTACCAAAAAAAATGTCTATCAGAAAACAATTTAATTTTTTTAAATCTGTTCGGAGCTTTAGAAAAAACATTGTTACATATGTACAAGGTCGTTTGAGAAGGGTGGGCAAGGTGGATGATCGCCTAAGGCCCATTATTTTAGGGGCCCATAATTCTAAAAAAAATAAATATATTTGTCACACCCCTCGCCGGGCGCAACCCGATTGGTACCAGAGTGCATTAAACGGCGGAAGCGAATTACATTTAAATAACATATATCTACGCCTGCTTACTTGGATATGCAACTTTTACAACCTAAAAAAATATTATTACAATACGTATGTAACAAGCACAGATATTACAATACATATGTAACAAGCTCAGAGTTCCCGAACCTGTTTAGACTTACAAGATACGAATGTCGAATATCAACGTGATCTCTAAGGCTTCCTTCAGTCTCCACACCTTGCGTAATCTTGTAACTATCTAATGTATCCTGCATACGATCGAAAATAAACTTCAGAAATGAAACTGGTAGTGAGTCGTGACCGGTGACTTTAACAGCTTTTTACATCTTTTTGTATAAACATAGCATTTGAAATCAATAATACTATTTGACTTATACCATATAACATTTAACTTAAACCGGGCGCCCTTTTGTCCCAAACCATAAAATCATAAAACCATTAAAATACGTATTCGTACTTTCATTCAAACTTTAACATACGTATTCAGACTTTCATTTCAAACATTAACATAAGTATTTATACTTTCATTTCAAAACATTAACATGCGTGTTCATGCTTTCATTTCTTTGTAAATCAACGGCATCCTTTTGGGTCCGAACCATAAAATCACAAAACATTATACATACGTATTCATACTTTTGTTTCTTTGCAAATCATTGGCCCCCTTTTGGGCTCGAACCATAATAACATAAACATCATAAATAGATACGTATGAAATTGTAGCAAATCAAATCTCTCGCGCAAGAGTCTGCTAATATATACGCGACCTAGAGCACATCGGGCCTCACAAGGACGCTATCCCACCTCGCAGCCAAAGTGTAATATCCGCAAATTTTCAGGTCAAACTCCGACTCCATTATACGTACTTTTATACGTATTATTTCATGTACTT
>WOUH02051282.1:0-11297 GCA_009936405.2 Stevia rebaudiana
GTTTATTGTCTTTGAGCTCACATTATGATCCAATCAATCCTTGTTTCCGCCATTGATTGATTGTGGAGGTTTTTCCCATCTTGTTTGGTTGATTAGATTCATTCTAACTGATTGGACGATCCTGACACTAACATTTGTGTCATAATACATCACATATAGTTCATACATTCATGCGAACGTATTACATTACTAATCATGTCACATGTATAACTTATGCTAAGTATTTACCATGTAAGTTTCCTATAGTAGCAAGTACACATCATGCATGCTAACATGTGAAAAAAAACATTCATATACTCTTAGATATGTCCTAAGATGTCATATCAATCATCATACTACATAACATATACCATATCATGCATCTAGAAACTTATTTAGGAACAAAGTTTCCTCTTTTAGTAAGTTACTAGTAAAAGTCATGTTCTTAACCAATTAGCATCATCATCAAGTGCATATCACCATATCATAACATAACTAATTAAGTTCTAGCATCAGTTGTAACCTATGATCATTCAAATTGAAAAGCCCCAATTTAGGTTTATGAAACCTTACTTTAATTTTGCAAAACATGATTCTAGTTGTTAATCATGCATTTCATCAACCGAACATGTTTACAATCATCATATAAGACTATATGAATAATCAATTTCACATTCCTAACACTAAATAAAAAAAAATCCCCAATATGCGTTCATCATCAAGAACCCTAATTTTCCAAATTGAAAGTTTTGTTAAAATTGATCATACATATGTTAATCTAAGCCTATTCGAACATCAAATCATCATCACATCATCAATTTACCATCAAACAAAGAATTTAGAAGTTTAAAGTAAGCTTTCTTATGAACCCTAATAATCAAATCATCAGATTTATTGAAATTGATTATAGATTTGTGTCTGAAACATTTTATTAAACCATTAGACACCATAAGAATCATCACTTGGAGGTGTAAACATCAAAATCATGAATTCATTAAAACCCTAGATTCGAAACTTACTTGTGTTTGAAGTTGGTTTTGACAAAAACCATTTGGACGGAGGAGCCGTGCCGGGTGCATATTGACCTATTTGGTTTTTATCAGCATTTCATGAAATGGATATTGATGGGAAGGCATAAAATTAGCGTTCCGCATCGATATCGGCACCTTTAGTTACACGTATTTTGACTAGCTATCAATAGGATTATATGCTTGCTTATATATGTGCATACTAAACTTTTAAACCTTTTATAAACCTGTGAGCTCACCAACCCTTTTGGTTGATATTTTTAATATGTTTCTCAGGCCGCCAAGGTGTGCACTATTTAAGGAGTAGGATGCTTAGCTGGAGTCGCATGCATCTTATTTTTTAAAATTTGCATAAACATTTCGGTTTACTTTTAATAAGTGTGATAGACTTATGGATTTTACTTTACATGCTTCCTCAATGCTTTTAAAAACTATTTATGCTTCCAGAATTACTAAACTTTAACTCTGATGAAATTTTTAAACTAAATGTTTTGTCATGCTTGAATGCAATCTATGTTTTTCAAAATCATATAGAGTCGTTCAATATAAACAATGACTCGGATCCTCCCAGTTGTGCAAGTCACACCCTCATCTGCGGTGCTAGCAAAGGTATAACTTTGGGGGTGTGACAAATCCCTAGTAAATCATCCGTAAAAACATCTGAAAACTCCTAAAAAAGCCGGTATATTTTTAATTCTTGAAATATTCTCTTCCACATTAATGGCATATGCTAGAAACGATAGTCTACCATTGTTGCTTTTTATTTATGGATTTTGCCAATGAACACAAAGACACACACCCTCTTCTTTCTCCTTGAATACATATCTCATGAACACTCGGGGACGCCAACTATATACTCTTCCGTTGCATATAATATTAGCTCAGTACGCCAAGAACTAATTAATATCAATCACCATGATTGCAAAACATATTATTCTAGTATGTAAATAGAGTCATTTATTGGTTTATTTATATAGTTTTGTATGAGTTTTTATACGATTCGTGCTTGTACTTAATGTTTTCATATTTTTCAGATGTTCGTGATGAAAACGATAATTTTAAAGCATATTCGATAAGGAACGAGCATTCGAGAGAAAATGACGCGATGGTAAAGAAAATAAAAAGAGTTTCTGAAATTAGAGTCTACGCGGTACGAGCGAGACAAAAGGCAGAGCCTCATGGTGTGCGCACGTTCGGAAAAAGATAAATCAAGCCCTCGACTATTTTGTTTTATGCTCTATGCGCAGGGTTACCTACAGCAGCTGCGTGGTACATGTAGGGACCAAAATCGACCAAAAACCCTAATCTTAAAACATAAATAGAAACATCAATCCAAGGTTTTATAGTTCGATTCCTTCTGCAATTTTGGACGGTTTTGGACGAGGAAGCTGCTGGTTGAAGGAAGTTGGAAGCTTTGTGAAGAATTAGCTTTTTTGGTTGGTGTTTTTAGTTTACGATTTACATTTTTGTTTTTTTCTAAACCATGAATTCAGCTATGTGTTATGTTTGATTTGATTAATACAATGATTATGCTAGGCTAATTACATTAGTAATTGCCTAGGAGATGTTGATTGCTTGATTTTATGTCTGAAATTGGTGTTAGGATAATGATGATTGATTTGTAGTATCTTAGGTAAAATATAGCTTATTTTTGATCATATAACATAATAATATAATGGTAATTGATAATTAAAATAAGTCTATTGGTTATTTGTCTACGAGTAGATTTGAAAGCATGTTTGAATTGTCAATTTAACTTGTGTTTTGCATCTTTAATTAACTAATCTTAGAGAGACCAAAAGACCCCCACCCCACCCCCCACAGATAATTAGGTTGTATAACCCTTTTTAATCTAAGTGTGCCATTGGTTCTGTCCTAGAGTCCTTGAACGATACTCGTTCTTACTTACTTGTTGTATCTGACCAGTACTCTTGCTTATTATGTGTATTTAGTAATAGGCCATTTTTATAAATATTCTGGCACGTTTTGCATCCATGAACTAGGACATTAATTGGTATTTCCGTTTAGTTTTAGTTTTTAATTTTCTTTTCTTAAATCTTTCTAATGCATGTCCCATACACATTCTTCTGATTCCCCACATTTGAAGTCTTTGAAGACCCAAAATACTACTTCCATTCGCGCCTAAGAGACTTGCCCCTGAGGGTGCGCACTTCTACGCCCGCTCTTTCTCTCACTTCTCCTCTGATCCTGATTCAACACCACACACACCTTCTTCACCCCTTTCAACAAGTTCTTCTTTTTCTTCTGCTACCACCACAATGGGAGATCAACCCACTTGCCGCACCATCCATAAGCTTTCTACGAATGGCTTCACAAGTGTCTTCAATCCGGTCACCGCCACTGCTTATGCCGAAAATATGAACTCCTGGCAGATTCCTTCATACGTCATGAACACAATCGCAAATGCTACTCAATTTCATGGTCTTGACGACGATGATGCCCCGGGACACGTTTCCAAATTCTCACGTATCTGTCGCACTTTGAATCTACAGGGTCGAGACTTAGACTCCATTTGTCTCTAACTCTTTCCATTCTCTTCACATGCTCGTGCCTCCAACTGGTTTGATAACCTCGAGCCAGATTCCATCCATAACTCGGCGGAGATGTGCGAGGAAGTTCTATCCTCATGGCGGATGATGAGGCATACCATACCGCTTGGGAGCGTTTCAACAACATCCTAACTTCTTGTCCTAGACATGGTATGGATTATCATTGGGCGTTAGTGGAGAAATTCTATAGTGGCCTCTTCAATAATGTTGGAGGTCATATGATGGAGATGAAGATTGTTGAGGAATGCAAAGACATCTCCAATTCCTTTGCTAGAGCCGAACTTGAGACTCCTAGAAATTCTTGAAATCCAATTCCTACAGCCACCACCACCCCTCCTTCTTCTACTTCTAGGGGTGTTAATTAGGTCAACACTTATAGTGTCTTAGTGTAAACTATTGAAGCTTTGGCGAAAGACTTGAAGGTGGTGAAGATGAGACTTAACCGATGTGAAATCTGTTGAGGAGGACACGAGACTATCGATTGCCCGATCTAATCACAAGTGTAGAAATCAAAACCCAAATTCGGGCGCCAACCAAAGATCAAATTGGCATAGCGGGAACTCATCGGGATATCAACAAAGAAAAAGTTTATTCCCCAACTCTTCTAATGACTCCACTCGACCCGCCACTTCTTCTTCTAATCCCCGTCTTTCTCATTCTTCAAATCGAAATTCTAATGCCGAGCTGGCAACTCAATTATCTAGCATGACATAAATCTTACTTCAAGTGCAAGCCGAATAGAGTAAACCCTTAAACTCAATAGTCAACAAGCTTCTTTTAAAAATCTCGAAATCAAATTCAGTGAGATAGCTTCCAAAGTTTATGAGCATCCTTCTAGCAGTCTGCCAAGTGATACGGTAAAAAATCCATAATCGCCTTTTTATAACGCACACATTAAAACCATATCTACCAGAAGCGGTTATTAACTGATCACAACACTTACTAGGATTGAGAGGAGGCCGAAGAAGAAGTCGATGAGGAGATTGTGCTTGAAGAACCACCTGAGAAAGGAGCATCAAAAGCATGTGAGAAAGTCACACCACCCCGGAGTGAGATAGTGAGTGATGAGTGGAGAGATAGGAATCCCAACAAGGAAAAATCTTTGGTTGCTAGTTCGAAGCCTACACCGCTATATCCCGACAGGCTCAACCACAACCATGACACTCAACAGTTCACCAAATTCTAAGATATGCTTAAGCAGCTCAAGGTGAACATTCCATTCGTTGAGACACTCCAACAAATGCCCAAATACGTGAAATATCTCAAAAATCTGCTTTCATGCAAGCAAAAGTTGAAGTCTTGTCTCAAAGTCACTTTGAATGCCAAGTGCTCTACTTTGGTACAAAACAAACTACTAGAGGAACTGGATGATCCCAGTTATTTCACTCTTCCTTGCAGGTTTGGTAGTTCTTCTATTTCCAACGCATTAGCGGATCTAGGTGCTAGCGTCAACCTCATGCTTAAATCACTTTATAAAACCTTAGGGTCAGGTGATCCGCATCCTACGTGAATGTGCATCACGATGGCTGATCGTTGTGGAAAATGTCCTTGTCCAGATAGACAATTTTTGGTTTCCCATGGATTTCGTTGTGCTCGACATGAAAGCAGATAGTGAAGTCCCGATTATTCTAGGACTTCCATTCCTTCGCACCACAAAGGGAAACATCGATTTCTTTGCAAGGACAGTTACTTTGAAGGTAGATGACGAGACAATATCGTTTCGAGCTGTTAAATAAAAGAAAGTTGATGTGGGTGAAGTAGAGACAGATGATGAATGTAAAGCTGAAATTCATGAGATTTGTTAACATGTAGGAAAAGCTAAGTGTGGGAACGATCGAGAAAAATCGAAGGTTAAGGGGGAGGGAAGCCCCATTTCACACTCTTTCTCATAAATAGGTTGTATATCGTCGGTGGAACTCCCGATTGTATAGTTTGTACCATGAGTCGTCATTTTCGTGTCGTTTTGTGTTTCTAGTCATTTCCATGTCAAAACTGAGTCATCTTCACGTAAGTCGTAGCTCGTTAGAAAGGAAACACCTTCTTGTAGCGGTTTCCAAATTTTCATTCAAATCCGAGCTCGCAAGTGGGGGAACCAAAGAGGAAAAAATAGGTGAAATTCTGTATCATGTTAACAAAATTACAAAACTTACTGATCCATAAGTTCTACGCGGTTCGCGCAAGGCTACCTTACCCCCGCGCGATGCGCGTAGGGTAAAAAACTCGGGGTCACACTTCAAATTTATGCGTTACGAGCAATACCTAACTCAACCCCCCGCGTGGTGCGCATAGGTCCACACGTGTGGGTGACCCTTCAATTTTACGTGCTACGTGCAGCTTGTGGTATAGCGCCACGCGGTATGCGTAGATTAACCAGATCGGGGGTTGTCTTTCTCCATACAACACCCACATCCAATGAAGCCCCCTCCGCGACCACATCTCCGACGAACCACTGACCACCACGACCCCACTTCCGACCTACCATTATCAATTGGCCATCTTCGACCATCCGGCCTCGCCTCAACCACCAAATATCTCCATCCCCGCCCACCGGACCACCGGTTTCCATCTCTCTCTCTCTCTCTCTAATCACTCTCTCTTCGGTAAGTGTCTCTTTCGATCACTACTTCTCGCTCACTAGCACCAAGCACTGCCAGTGGTGGTGGGGCTGCCGCCGGACCACCTATCGACCACCACCACCATGGTGGTGGTACGCTTCTTCATCTCGTCTTTGACCCAGAATCGCCCCGAAGAGGGTGGTCATCGACCCGATCACCAGCCCAGTGAACCCGACTCGAGCCGGTCCGGGTCGAGTTTTCACCCATTTAAACAGAACGCAAATTTTAACGAATTAAATGTTTTCAGATTAGTTTACCGGCACGGCGTTCGGCACTGAGCCGCTAACTCTCATTTCCATGCATTCGCACGAAATTCGGTGCGTATCGGTTAGATTCCTTACGCGTCAATTTTTAAGTTTATAGAGTTGTTTAGTTATCGTGTCGATTTAAGTTTTAGGATTGAGTCATTAAAACCATCTTTGACTTAAATTGATTAATATTTCATGATGTCGTTTCTTTGTTCTGTTTTCCGGTAACTAGTTGGCATTAGGCGTTAGATTGTTAAAATGTTTAAAAGGCCGTTAAATGAATTGTTAGTGATTAGTACAGCTCGTTGTTTGATTTGATCTATAAATTTGATGATTATTAATTGATTTAAGGATGAAAAACTCCTGGTATATCATCCGTATAATAGGGGGAATTTTCGATCCCGAATTTTGACGAGCATAGTTCGTTTAAGTGTGGGGTCGGGTTAGTCGAGTCGATTGATACTCAATCTCCATTTTGACCGATTCTCTTGATAAACATGAGATGTCATGGTTAATTTTTACTTAAAACCGAACTAATTCGCATTTACTGTTACGAATTTGTAAATTTTGTAAAATAAGTAAATATTACTTTTTGTCACTTTTTTTATTTTTTTATATATTAAAAAAATACAAAAACAATAAAAAACTAGAAAAATACAAAATGATTTTCACTTTTTATTTTTTAATTCATTTCTTTTCTTTATATAAATTTAAAGATATAAAAAATAAAAAAACTAACAAAAGCCAAAAAATTATAATTTTATTTCTATCGTTAGTTAGTTTAGTAATCAATATACATGTTTGCGTATCTTACAAATCATTTAGACATGTATGCCGAGCTCCAGCTGCAGTAGTGGCAAGCGTCGCAGAGGCCCGTATCCCAGAGTACGAGGGGAGGCCGAGGCACCAACTATTGTCCAGAGACCTCCATGCGTCAAACGTAGAGATGTCGTCCCGCAATTCCCCGCAATAGAGGAGGAGCCACCACTTAGAGGATCAGGTCCTTTGGGATCACCTTTTCCTTAGGTCTTGGGAGTCGTCAGAGGATCTTGTCAAGCTCGAGCATTTTTTGACTTAGACCTCCATTACCCCCGTACGTATCATATAGGTCTATTAGACAAATTACAGTCTAGGGCTAGGTTTGAGACCACTCTAGGACCCCGCTGGCTAGACGCCTTATCCTGTGACCAGCCGCGTCACATAGAGCTCACCATGGAGTTTCACTCCACCATTCGGCACACTGTAGGCATGTTCGAAGAGCCTCATGCCGACTTTTTACCCTCGACAAACAGACGTATTCCATGATTGTGCCGTCTTTTGCAGTAGCGTCCGGTTTCTATATAGAGGTTTTAGGTCCTTGAGCCTGCCTTCCGCACTGCTTTACGTGGCCAGGTTCGCTCTAGCGTCGAGGTTGGAGCGATACTTGGGTAGCTTACTACTTTCTGGACAACCATTGCGGATGGTCCTTATTCATCAGCAGTTCTGGAGTCCGCCATCCGCGATCCGTTCATTAGTTATATTCATAGGATCTTGGCCTGTACTTTGATTAGTCGTCACTCTAGTCATGAGAAGTGCAACCAGTTGCATGTCTTTTGCCTTTACAGTATTTTAAAAGGCCATGAGGCCAACCTAGCTACAATTTTCATTGCAAGCGTGGCAAGGCCTCATCGAGCAGCTAGCCAGGCCACCTTATCTTTAGGTCCATATATCACAAGATTAGCTGATCATTTAGGCATTTTTCTTGGGTACCCAAACACACATCTTACCATCGGACCTACCACGGCTCCGTTCGGTGCTTTTGAGCTTAGGCAGGCACGCATTTTGGAGTGGCCCGATACCTTACGGTTCACTCCTGTTCGTTTAGGTCCACATGTCCCACCACATGCTGGTACCGATGCCGCTACAACTATCCAGGCAGGGGTGCCACCTCATCGTTCTATTGGCATCGTTCCTCGACATGAGTGCCCCAGCCCAGTATCCCCCGCGTACACCTCCTACCCCACCCACACCTGCCGTGGAGGAGGCTAGTTGGGAGTGGCTTAATCGTACTCTCCAGATTCAGCACGCAGGTGTTCTCCATCTGATGTCCATTTCTTCTTCTTTCATTCCTGATTTCTTTGTTTTTCCTCCATTTCCTGGCGTCCTCCACTATGGCAACTGGCAGGCCTGGCTCATCAGGGACGCGTGCAGATGATACAAATGACAAGGCTGCGGGTGATAGTTGAGAATTTTGTGAATAGCAGCAGCCGGACTTTGCTCTTAGTTTTTATTTTCCCTTTTATCATGTTTTGATATCATCATGTATTTGTATATATTTGTTACTATGAAGATGAGATATGAGGATTATATCATGTTCGGTTTGGGTTATGATTATGACATGTAATGATTATTATTATTGTTTATATTTATTATTGTCATGTGCTGCTAATGGTTTTTGTTTAGTTCTTACACTGCATTTTAGTTTTTATCTTCGAATTGAAAGGAGCTAGTTTGGAAGTTCGTTTTTATGGAACGAGTCATTCTTGGAATTACAACTAGAGAGATTTTGCATTCTTTCACGATTTTACCAGTGGAGTCTGTTCCATTTTACTTTACTTTTTTTTTCTTTATTTCTTCTTTATTTTTGTATTTTCCATCTCTACATTGAGGACAATGTAGATTTTAAGTGTGGGGATGAGAAACTACGTTTATTTTTCATTTTGAGTTAGTTTTTTTGTAAATAATTAGTCTTTTTATTAAGAATCCAAAATTTTGAAAAAATTAGAAAATGTCCTTGTTTAAGTCTAATGCTTTAATGGAAAATGATAGGTACAATTAGGCTATTGATTTCATTTTTTAAACAAGTTATAAATTATGCATCTAATTTATGATATGTGAATAGATCCAACCAATAGTTAGGATTCCTTAGGATTGAATTGATATACTTAAATGTCATATATTTTGTGGGTTTTCATCAGTTAAGTGTTTGATTTGAAACTGTTTTTTTAGAGTAGAGAAAACCGCTACAATCTTAAAATCTTTATTATTTTTAATTAACTAATTTGGCATATCCAAAAGGATGGACCTGCTTAAAACCACCAGTTCATTGTTTGAGCTGAGTATAGGTAGGAAAAAAAAAATGAATAAATGGGCTGCAGCTTATGTATCATATTTCCGACCCCCAACTTGGTAGAAACACCACTAACTTAAGTCTAAAATGAAAAAAAAAAAAAAAAAAAAAAAAAAAAAAAAAAAAAAAACAATATATGCTTGAAAAGAAAAAAATGTAATAAATGCAAAATGCTCATACCTTCATCCATATCCATCTCAAATTAGAATGAATTTTAAATAATTTTGATTTCCTGCATGTGGTGGTATTTCTTGAAATTTCAAAGTAGGAATAGATGATTTAACTTGATTGTGTGATGCTCCATACTTAGTGTTCCACATAGAACTAAATTGTCATGATTTTGGGTTTTGATTGTCGATGGTTGGGTTTAAGAGAACAACTGTATTTGCAATTGCGATTATTGCATAATGATGTTTTGAAATGAAAAATATGTTTTTAGGAAATCAATTGCTTAGTTATGATTCCATTGTATAAGGTTTTTTCATGGACGAAAAAGAGTAAAGTGTGGGATGTTTGATGTGTTGCAAAACACATGGCATTCTAGTATGAAAATAGAGTCATTTATTTGGATCGTTTTGTATGAGCTTTTATACGATTCGTGCTTGTACTTAATGTTTTCATATTTTTCTGATGTTCGTGATGAAAACGATGATTTTAAAGCATATTCGATAAGGAAAAAGCATTCAAGAGAATACGAGACGATCGTAAAGAAAATAATAAGAATTTCTGAAAGTAGCTAGAGTCTATGCGGTACGCGCGAGACATAATTCAGAGCCGCGCAGTTCGCGCACGTTTGGAAAAAGAAAAATCAAGGCCCCCAACTATTTTGCTTTACGCGTTATGCGCGTGGTTACCTACAGCAGCTACGCAGTACGCGTAGGGACAAAAATCGACCAAAAACCCAAATCTTCAAATATAAATAGAATCATCAATCTAGGGTTTTAGAGTTCGATTCCCTCTGCAGCTTTGTACGATTTTGGACGAAGAAGTTGTAGGTTGAAAAAAGTTGGAAGCTTAGTGAAGAACTAGCTTGTTTGGTAGATGTTTTTAGTTTATGATTTACATTTTTTTTTGAAGGAGAAAGCGAAAAAATTAGGAATGCGGTACCACAAGCTAATCTTGAGCCATAAAACAGATGAGAAACTGCAATCCGTGAATAGGTGACTCGCCACACAAGGAACATTTATCGTCGATGCAAACAACCCCTCTTCTGGAGGGAGCATCCACGGTCGGAGTTTTGTTCATCTCTGTTTTCCAAACAAACATATTACATTTTAAAGTAATCCAATTGCACCATTTCATAACACACAAGTCGCTGTAGTCGTCTTGCCTTGATAAAAGCTCCCTAACCGTAGAAAACCTGAGCGATCCAGAACTAATCCCAACTCATTCCCTAACGTCCTTCCTGACATATAAAAAAATAAAGATTAACTTGTTTCCCAACCATTACTATTCCCGAATCTCGTTTAGAGAGGAGGGATCATGCTTCCAAAGACATAATCTCTCCCCGTCCAACCTATGTCGTACACTACAATCCATGATAGTCTCAAAACGGAATAAATTTAGGAACTTGTACATCAGGGGGTATCGTCTAGCCAGGGGTCCAACCAAAATTTTATATAGGCCCCGTTCTCGACCTATCCCCCCAAACATTTCTCGGATGGGATGCACACCGATGATAGGTCTATTCATGACCGACACAATGTTTCCCCAAACCCCACAAAGCGACTTTTAAATGGTAAGACCCC
>WOUH02051343.1:0-11292 GCA_009936405.2 Stevia rebaudiana
TAGTTTAGAGTTTGAATCATATTATGATTTAACTAGGGTTTATTTTACTTGAGAGTTAAGGTTTAAGTTTAGTATAATTAATCAAAGTTGAGTTCTTCCTATTTTCTATAATTGGTATCAGAGCTTGGGTGCAATCAACGATTGTTGGTATTACGGACGATCCGAGAAGAGGCCGGAGTTATTATCAAAAGAAGATTGGATGTCACGAGAATAGGAGAACAAATCAAAACAATTAGTTTTTGGTTCCTTGTTCTTTAATCGCAAATAAGGGATTTGAGAAAATCGAAGTTTTGATTTTTGGAAGTTTGTAAATTATTCTCGAACAAGGAGCAACAAAAAGAAAAACGATCCAGTTTATTTTCCGGTAAAATCCTATTAGTTTTATATTGGAGTTCATTGATAAAGGAAATTTCGAAACAGTAGGATTGGAAGAAAAATTTGTGGGATCGGATTAAATAGGTTTCGGTGGGGTAATATCTTTAACGTGAATTTGCTTGAATATTTGGTTAGACTATTTTCATATTTTGTTTGTGTGCCTCTTAACACAAAAGTAATCAATATTATAATTGGTGCTAGTTTTAACAATTTTTAGTTCACGTCTTTACCCAACGGTAGAGTTTTGGTTTTGATTAGCAATCAAAAGTCACAATTTTAGTTGTGTGATCATTGAGACCTGAACATCCCGTCAATAAGAACAGAGTAACCGGTGTAGGTTGTTCTATTGAAGATTAGATTTGCGGTAGGCGGACGGTAAAAGATTCGGTAAAGCAAGCTGCTTTGAATCTTGTCTTGTCTAGCAAAGAAAAAGAAAACGCTATAAGCGGTATGCTTGTTTTCTTTGATCGGTGGTCAAGAACGGTGTAGTTTTGAAACCCGGGAAAAAAGATATCAATACTGGTAAAGATTGGTCAAGAAAGTGAGAAGCTGTTAAGAAGAAGATGACTACAACTAAAGAAAAAAAATGGTTTTTGGTGGCACAGTGGGTATTACATGTGATACGTTCAAAGGGACTGAAAAACAACCAAATATGTCGAATGAAGTTGGTTGGAATCTCGATGGCTATGGACCGCATTATGGAGGCCAAGGGTGGTGATACTCTAGCGGTGGAGCCGGTTGAAGAACACCAAGGCGTTGTGTGTCAAGTCCAGGATGGAACTAGTGAAGATCAAGGAATGTGTGTATTTACTCGATCAGATGACTACGATCGCAGCCAAGGATGTGGAGATACGATTTAGGGAAAAGGTCATAGGCATGTTCGAGTTAGTTGGGGGGAGCCAAAACAATACAACCAAGGATCAAGAAAGTTCTAGGACGGACAGATTTGAAGAACTTGTACCGGTGGTGGGATATGTCATAACAACAAGGATCGAGATTGAAGAACTACGGGCGTTATACGGTATTCAAGATCCGGGTGGAACTATCAAAATTAAGGGGGAGAATGAAGACGTTAATCTTGATAAAGTATATTAAAGATTTAGTTTTTGATAATTATCAAGGGTTATGATAGATAATTATGAATTATTTATAATTTGTTATTAGATAGGATTAATTTATTGGTTTGTTTAGTTTTTTTGTTGGAGTAGGATTCTTATTCTCCAAGGGTTGTCAATTATAAATAAGATTATAAGGAGTCATTGTAATTGTCTCGGTTTAATTATACAAGAGTTTATCATGTTTGATCAATCACCAGAAGTTTTTGTGTTCGTATTATTTCTCGATCAAGAGTCTGGGCCAACAAGACTTTCTAATCACATGCTAAAATGGACCCCAAGTGATTGCTTACCTTATTATATTCCTAATCTAACAAAAGCAAATCCATTAATGGTATAATATTTATTTAAATAATAATAATTTCTCTTGTTATACAAGATTACAAATAATATCACATTTCATTTTGAAAAAAATAAAATTTTTATTTCAATACTTATTTTAATTAGATAAAACTTAGATATTGAAATTAAATTTTTTATATTTAAGTTTTAATAATGTTTTTATAACATAAAATATTGAGCAATATTATGATTGTAACGACAACGATAAAATAAATAATAATTTGCAATCTACAAATCACCAGTTCCCATTTTATTATTTCTTCATCTCATCTTTACTAGGGGTGAGCAAAAAAATCCGAATCCGATTCCGAAAAAATCTGAGAATCCGAATCCGAAATATCCGAATTTTCGAATATCCGGAAATTCGGATACGGATTCGGATATGAATTTTAAGAATTTTTGGATATTCGGATATCCGAATTATCCGAAAATATTAATAATTTTTTAAAAAAAATATATATATGGGGGCGCGTATGTACGAATCCGTAGCTTCCTAACCCTAGATTTACAATTTTTCGACTCTGCATCCGACATTTCCGAGTCTTGGCGTCTTGCAATGCCAGTTGCGTCTTCTTCTTGGATGAAGTTCTGAACCCCTTTGAAACCCTAACCACACTTAATACCAATGTTGTAGAAATCGCTAGGCGCTAGTCGAGCAGCGATGTGGGGACTAGGGATTTATCGGGATTAGTCGGGATTAATCGGGATTAATCGGATTGTAAGTTTTATATGCAGTTATTATAAATTGTATATATACTCTCACTAATATGAATATAATACTTCAAAATTCACATAAATAAGTCAGACTATGTAATTATAACAAGTTTTGTTTAATTGTGAACAAATTTAGTTCAGTTTTACCCAAAATGACGATGTTAAAGAGCATTTATTTTGACCGACGGAACTGATTAATGATAATCGGTCACTAATCGGTAAGGAGAGGATTAGCGATTAATCGGAGATTAATCGGAGGCTAGTCGGGATTTTTACAACCATGCCTACGCCAGTTCGGCCGACGCGTGACGTGGTCACTTGGCAACAAATTAGCAGATCAGCAATCAGTCGGGCGACCGGACGCCGCCAATCGGCAACAAATCAACAATCGACAATGACGGCGGTATGGAATTCCGATTGCGTTTTATGAAATCGTGAATGGCAGCAATTTCCCTTCGAACTATTCAAGTTTTGTATAAGGTTAGGTTAATGGGTTAAAATAGGCTAATAGGTTGTGGGTAAATAGGTATGGCCTGATAGGTTAGATTGTTAATGGACTAAAAATTAGGCTTTATTATTTTATGATAAGCAATGTTGTATTATTCGGTTATAAGTTAAACTAGTTTCGACTTTCAACTTTAATATATTGTTATATTTGTAAAATTTTGATTTTTAAACTTTGATACCAATTTTTTTTTCGGTGAGGGCCGTTGTAAAATTTATAGGAGTCATTATTGACAAAAATTCATGGGGGTGGGATTTTATTTGAGATTTAATTTTTACCTATAAAATCATATTTTGTAAAATTAACAAGCGTACAATGCGTTTTAGATTTTTTTTTTAATTCTAAGCATATGCAAGGTTGTTAATCGTTTCACTTTTTTTAGTAGCTCCAATGCTCATTCGACACCTTTTCTCATAAATTCTTGAGTTTTTTTTTTTTTAATGTTGACATTTAGCATCATTACTGTCCGGACATAGAAACAATTTCACAAAAGTACCTTACGCAATATAAATGCCATTGGCAACATAATACATGTTAAACATGTAGTTACAAATAACAAAGATTCAGGAGAAACATCTACTATGATATCCTTGAAAATAGACAATTGATTTAAAACGTTGATATCGTTGTTCGATCTCGCAACACCAAAGAATGCATGCCAGATCCATAGATCTTGCGAGGCCATCGCTTCTAGCATTATGCTTAAGCGTAGGTGATCACATCATTGGTGTTGACCTCGCCAAGTAGTTGGGCAGTTATCACACTCTCAATGTGTACAATCGATGCTATCTAGCATCCATGGAAAACCGCATACCTCTTCATGAACCGCGTAGATATGTCGAATATCACTTTCGGTGTTCTCAAATACTTCTTTTTGTAGAGATGAATCACACACAAACAATAGTTAAACAAATATAATTATGTTTAAAAAATCATGTAACTTGCTCTACAAATTATAAAAAAATTACAAAATTTGTATATACCAACATTAGAGGTTATCTCGGACATCTTTAAAATTGTTGTCCCTTGAATGGTCTGGTTGGCACCTTCTCACGATCACGTTCTCCCCGATTACACCGATCCTAAGAAGACTAATTTTAAGGTTGTCACACCCCTGTCGGTGGTGAAAACACCCGCGTGACCTCGTGATAGTTCAATAGCTCAATGGTTTAGTAATAATAAATTACATAGATTAAAACATCAATTTAAACTGTCTTGCAATAAACATTCAAGATAAAACAAACGACATTCACTACTACAAAAATGGGTAAAAGCGACCGAAATTTGCGACCGACGTAAAATAGTTGCAAATTCAGCGACCATATTGTGACCGAAATCAAATGGTTGCAATATTAGCAACCAAATCAAAATTGGTCGCAAGATTTGCGACTGAAATGAAATCGGTCGCAAAATCAGCGACCCTTTTTTAGTCGGTCACAAAACAGTCGCAAATATAGTGACCAAATTGTTTGAGTTGCAAATACGGTCGCTAAATTTTGTTATTAAAATAAAAGATTAAAATAATATTTCATTTGGTAGCAAAAATGGTCGCAAAGGTAGCTACCGATTGTTTTGGTCACAACACTGTCGCTAATATAGAGACCAAATTGTTTCAATTGCCATTGCAGTCGCTAAATTTTGTAATAAAAATAAAAGATTAAAATAAAAGTTTCATGTGGTCGCAAAAATGGTTGCAAATATAGCTACCGATTGTTTCGGTCACATAACAGTCGCAAATATAGCGACAAACTTGTTTCGGTTGGAAATACAGTCGCTAAATTTTGTGATAAAAATAAAAGATTAAAATAAAATTTCATTTGGTCGCAAAAATGGTGACAAATATAGCCACAGATTGTTTAGGTCACAAAACAGTCGCAAATATAGTGACCAAATTGTTTCGGTTGCAAATACACACTAAATACTGTGGTAAACCTAAAAGATTAAAATAAAAGTTTCATTTAGTCGCAAATATAGTCTTGAATACCCTCTCCATCACAGTTTGTTAAAAATATAATAGAACTCAGGTCACAAAAACTGCAACAAAATTAGCCATAAACTTGTTTTGGTCACAAACGGCGTTAAGAAGTAAACAAAAAACGAATTTAAACAAAAACGGTCGTAACAAAATAAAATAAAGGTTGTAATTGGTTATATTTGAAAGTGCTGGCTACTTTTGCTGTTAAAACAAAGTCTAATTAAGAGTAGTTAAAGTCATATACTTTCAGTTTTGGGCATTTAGATTTCATATTAATCAGTGATTTATGTGTCAATATTAGGCAAATAGAGCTAACATTGATCACTTATTGCTTAGTTAAGGTTATTGTTGGTCAATGATGTCAGGTGATAATAAACGATTTTCAATTAGAGTTAGTTAACATTGGTCATGATCAATTAGGGGCGAATAGAGGGCACTAGGGGAAAATAGTGTCCTTTAGGATTAACTAGAGACCATTAGGGTCAACAATGCCTAAAATTGATCAACCGGAGGCATTTAGGGTCCATGAGGGCCAATAGTGGCCATTCTTGGTTAATAAGTATTCATGAATAAGTTTTAATATTGGCTAGTTATGACCAAGAAGTGTTATTTGGTGCCAAAATAGGACAATAAGGCCAACCATAGGTACAATCATTATAAGTTACTGATATTAGATGGATGGATAACTGGGGACATTTAACCAAAAGTACATTTGGACGTTAATAAACATATTAACCATAATTAACCAAAACTGATTATAATTGGTCACTAGCGACCAAATAAACATAGTTGAGCATCAATCATTATAAATGACGATCACAACAAAAGTGACCATGAACTATCCTATTTGTAGATGAATAACCCAAGTGACCACCAGGACCCGATATTTACCTAAAATCAAGACCGAATACAAGGCCGGTCCCGATAACATGAAAAGATTTGTGGGCCCAGGGCGAGTGAAAATAATGGCTCTAAAAAACAAACTCAATAGTCTATATATAAAAGAAGAATAATACGATAACTATTGTTATAATAATATATGTCGTGTTTTAACTTTATTTTGAGGCTTTTTGCGATACGTCGCGCCATTGAAGTTGAATTACTAATGGGCTAAGGTCAATTGCGTTTAAAATATTATGTTGTTTGTGAACTAAATAACTAATGATCATTGAGCTTGTTTTAAAATTTTAGTTTGGTCTATCTTTTAGTGAGTCCAAACTAACTCGATAATCTTTTATATAAAAAAATTATACAGATAAAATATATACACATTTTTTAAAAAAATATGGGCCCCTTAAATCTGTGGGCCCTGAGCGGTCACCCACCTCGCCCTCCCTTCCGGACCGGCCCTAACCGAATATTTACCAAAAACCAAGAATCACCGACCTTGATTAACCATAATTGATTAAATCTAAGTATAGTTATGCATTAATGAATAGATTGACCTCAATTGAACAAAAGTTTTGCATTAATGAATAGATAGACTCCAATTGAACAAAACTAGGGGTGCCAATGGGTCGGGTTTGGGTAATCCCAGCTCCATACCCGATTAGAAAACCATATCCCAAACCCGTCGTGTTTCTATCGGGTATGCCTGTGGGTTTCGAGTAACCCAATAACATCCTAAAAATACCGGTTGAGTATCTTCGGCTCAAACCCGTCGGATATTTATCGGGTAATTATTAATTAAAATATATATGTTCCAACAAAATATGTTTAAAATTTAACAAAATAAACACTTACACTTGCATGCAAGTTTCATAAAATATAAAAACAAAGAAAAAACATAGTAAATATAGTTTATTAACATATAAAATATAGTAATATAAAAAATAATTATATAAAAAGTTAATTTATATTAGGTATATAATTGGGTAAACATGTATATAATCGGGTAAACGAGACTACGGTAAACCGATATATATTATCGGGACGGGTAAACGAGAATAAAACCAAAGGAATAAATGAATGTATATATAACATTATATTTTTTAACAAATTAATTTACATGGATTTTTTTCTTAAATTTATATATTTTTTGTTTAACTATTTGTTCCCTCCTGGTTCTAATAAAAATTTGAAAGTTCCCTCCAAATTTTCATTTACCACAGTAAATCCTGAATTTCCAAAAAGATCGGACCAGTTCTCCACGTATTAGGCATCCATCTCTCTCTCTTGTTCAAGAAAGATGATAAGAATTGAATACTGATGACCTGCTGATCTCGACTCAGTTCGCTCTAATTCAAGCAATCAGTATTCGATTTTCTGCCTTCATCGTCGGGTAATCGTCTTATGCCTTCATCAACGGGTAATCATCAACGGAGCAGAGTTCAAATTATCAAAAAGGTATGTATTAATTTCATAAGTTTCTTGGTAATTTTGTGATTGTACTAATTTTGCTTATGATCATCATGTCATTTTAATTTTACTTGATGCATGTGAAAGATGGTCCATAGCTACGGCATTCACTCCTGATGCCACGAATTTCGCATTGGTATGTTTTGTCCAAAACGAATACGCTTACGATCCAATTCGCTCCAATTCGCGAATCCAGTCAGCCTAATTCTCGATTTGATTTAGCAAAAGTTCTTTCCAGTTCCCTAAAAAACAAGAATTCAGTCCGCAATAAATCACGAACCAGTTGAAATACCCTATGATCAGACGCGTATACACGTTGATTCCGATTATGACGGAAATCAGGTAAAGCTTGAAGTCTCCTCGCTTTCCATCGGTACCAATTTTCCAACTTTAATTTACCATCAAAGCTTTTAATGCTATCAGCATGTATATAAACGTTCCGAAAGAATCTAATTTTCATCATCAGTTCTAGTTCTACAGATCTATGGTACACCATTCTTCTCCAATTTTGAAGTTTGTTCTTCATTAAAACATATCTGTGTAGGTAATATGGATTTTCTGTTTTAGTAATTTATATTTTGGATTTTGTGTTCGGTTAATTTAGAATCTGAGAATTTGGTTATTTTAATTTTCTGGTTTAGATAATTTGGATCTTAGAATTGGGTATTTCTCTTTTGAACTAGGTAGACTGAATTGCATTAAGTAGGTGTTTTAACCCTTTTGAATTTTTATCTTACATGCTTGATGCTATAGAATTGATTTTGTTTATAGAGTTGATGCATCTGTTTATTTTCATTTGTGTTTGCATCTACAATTAATTTACGTTGTTGTATTTGTATTACTTTAGTCACTTGGAGATCATCTGTTGATGTTTTTCGGAATTAGAATAAATCGCGAGTGGATCTTTTTATCCACGATCGGTAAGTAGATATATATTAAACTTTTCTTTTGTACGTAAATACATGTAATATATGTGTTGCACTTCTTCATTATGTAGATTTAGTAATCAAGAACAAGCTACCCGGACTATTGGAAAATTTTGCAGGCTATATGGTTTCATCCTTGGCAAAGTTGGAAAGACGTCTCTGAAGATGATGCCAATAGGTTTGCCAATAGGATGTTTGAGCTTTTGGTTTATACTCAGAAAAAGTTGTATAATACATTGTCTATAACTTAATAAACTATCTTGACATAACTAAAATGTGATTTTTGTAGGGAGGATACTATCAATGGGATAGTGAGTGGGATGATCACGCTTATTCTTGCCAGAAGAAGTTTAAGAAGGAAAAACTTAAGTATTCATTAATCAGAGATCCGAATGTCATGATGACGGGTACATCATCAATGTCGGGTACTAGCACTTCCTATTTACTTACAACAAATGAAGAGGTATGTTTATTTTATTTTTGTAAAAGATTTCATTTATGCTCTTGTGATATGATGGGCCAAACAACTGTTAGGAATCTCCATGCTATATGCTTAAAGAAGCTTCCAACCCAAACTATAATCTAAATGACTAATAGATAATCCACTTAAGCTCCAAATTTTGGTATAACATAAAGCTCAGGCTGAGCCTAAAAAACGACCAAATTAAACCTTTATCCAATTAGCCCAATTCAACATTCATGATTATGATAATGTTGGTTCATATATAAGAAATTAGCATTGTGAACGCAGGAAACCCAACTTAAACATTACTAGGACAGTGTAAAAAATTATAATTTTGACTTAACAAAGTCATAATCATCAATAAAGTTGTATTGTTTTTATCGGCCCAATAGTCATTGCAAGACATATATGTATAAGGACCTTCATTACCTGACCAATTATACTACGCATAGCAAATCGGGCGGGTCGGTTTGAGCAGTGACCCGGTCAAGATGGGTTTAGGCAGTTTTGTGTTAAATAAATAAACAAAACTTTAAATTATTATTAACGTGTCAGGTGCTTTGTTTGCTGATCAAATAAATAAACACAACTTTTTTTTTTTGAGATTTCTTAAGCAAATAACTTATCAATATCAATGTTAGTCAACATGTTTCCCAAGTTATAAAAAAACCAGCTGAATAAGCAACCTGCAAAAACTCAACTCAAGACCCAATTGACCCACCTAATCCAGCCTAGAACCCCAAAACCAACCAATTGAAACACACTGAATTCATCTCAACTGATATTTCTTTCTTAAAACAGGTCATTATAAAAGATTATTTGGTTTTAATGTATTATGATATTTTTGTGGTAATTATTTGTGGTGAATAATAACAGGTTTAGATAAGTTATTTGTGATTTCATAATATGTACAAATGAGTTATTTGTAATATGTCATAATAGGTACAAAAGAGTTCACAAGTTTGGTTTTAATGTGTCATACTAATTATAAGTACAACAATTGAATGAGAAAATAGTGCAACTTCAACAAGAGAAAGAAGCGGAAAGACTAGAGCAAGAGAAAGAAGAGCGGAGAAATTCACAATGATGGAGAAGATCAAGGAAAACGGGGTTGCAAAAGCTTAATTGAAAGAGGAAAATGCTAAAATGAAAGAACAAATTGGATTCCACTTATAGAATATATCAAAAAACTCTAACTAGTTAAGAATTAGTTTTTTGGCAAACATGTTTACGATGCTACGTTTGAATGTGCTATCATTAATATTTTTTTAATACTTTGGTCACATTTACTTTTGAATGTTTGGATATTTTTTATATTTTGAATGACTTTATGGATTTAAGTATTTAATTTTGTGTATTATAATTAATAATTGTTGTGGATTGGAAAAAACCATTTTTAATATAGATATATTTTGTGATCAAAATGATGGTTGCAAAGTTGGTTGCGGATTTTGAACAAGGTTTGGTTGCCACTATGGTCGCCAATTATTTGGTTGCAAAATGGTTTGGTTGCAACTTTGGTCGCTAACCATTCGGTCGCAAAATTGTTTGGTCGTTGTTGTGGTTGCTAAAATTTTGGTTGCAAAATCCGTCGCAAAATTTGCGGTCACAATCATGGTCGCTAAATGTTCGGTCACGAGGTTGGTCGCATCAATGATCCGGTCGCAAAATCGGTCCCTAACTTTACGACGGATAATCGGGTCACTAAATCGGTCGCTAGAATACTTCGGTCGCAAAAAATGGTCGCAAAAATAATTAGCGACCAACGTATAACCGACCGCCGAATGCGGTCGCAAGTCGGTCGCAAAATGAAATTTGCGACCGTTTTGTGACCGTTTTGATGGTCACAAATGGTCTTTTTTGTAGTAGTGATTGTTCACAATTCAAACAAGACAAAATATTGTTTAAATAGCTTCATGCATCCTAATTTCATCAACTTCAAACAGTGATATCATGAAACTTCACACTAATTTGTACCTAAAACATTTGAGAAATCAAGTGTCAACTACAAATGCTAGTTGGTAGTTACAATAATTTGTAAATCATAGTTTTTCAAAAGGTTGCATTGTGATATGAACATGATGTACAAGACTAAATGTGGAAACTAAGCATGCAACTATTATTGATCAACCCTTATGTAACCATCGACATGCGTATATCCAACACTACCCATTAGTTTAATGTAATGAAATAGTGGTCACTGGTAGGTTGGCTTGGTAAGTTCAATAGATCTGCCATCACACTTTGTGGCTTATAACAGTTAATGACCAACACTCATATAGTTCATGTGCTCATTTGGGACAAGTAGTGCAAGACAAACATGGTTCAATAGTTCAACAATACAAAAAGTTTGTATGATGTAATAGTTCAAATTTTCCAGCCCCGAGTTTTGTGACACCACGCCTCCCGGCCCCTGGTCCCCGACCTCCGACCCAAGAAAAGGGATCGTCACTAAACAATAATCATGCCAGGATCGAGCCACCAGATTTATACAACAGACAAATTACACCAAAACATAT
>WOUH02051374.1:0-11291 GCA_009936405.2 Stevia rebaudiana
AATCAAGTAAAAAGACAAAAATATTTGCTTATGTAAATTGTACATAGTTGTTAAATGATACGATGTTGACATCTTGAAAAATGATATGAATTTTTGATTAAAAATAAATTATCAAGGTTAAAATTGTCAGAAGGACTTAAGTTGGAATCCTCAAAGCTTTGGTAGGCTTAACTGATGTAATCAATTTCTAGGATATGAGAAACAAAATATAAGGAAATATATGTAAGGTACGTTATTTATCTTATGATAAGATATTAAATCAGTTTAATTTAGAATATAAGAAGTGAAAGTTGAATTTATAATGATCACCCACCATACTAAGTATATATCAATTTCTGATAAAGACTATATTATCAGCTGTACATCAACCAAATAAGTGTATTTATACATAGAAGTCTGATAATATATGTCCTAAAAATAAAAAAAACAATTAAAAATCTTTCTAACTTGACAACACACATCAACCAAATAAGTGTTCAGTGCACACAGTGCTTATTAATGATGAAAAGAAAAAGAAACAAAAGTTCAGTTAATATTTACTTATATAATGGTAATCAAGTGGTGATCATATATAAATCCATAAAATATTATACAGTTCAACTTCAAAATGTGCCTTTTTATGTTTGTGATAACTACTAATTACATCTAAATGGTACATAATTGAACAAGTTCTCATAAACTAGTTATGAACAGATTAGTAGAGTTTAAGTGGATAAACAATACAATTGTTTGATCTTCCAAAATAAATCTCAAAACTGTCTTAGAATTGATTTTGAAAATTTTATCAGAGATATGATTTTAAGTGTCAATGGTATCAGAAAGAAAACTGTAAATACAAGTTATATTAGTCTAATATCTTTATTTTATTTCAATCTTATTTTGATACTGTGAGCTCTCTAAATTTAATTCATTTAAAAAAAACAAAAGAAATTAATGAAAAAGGAAAAAAAGATTTCATTTCTTTTATCATTTCTGTTTACAATAAATTGGATTTAGAAAATCTGCAATTTCTCTTAAAAATTTAAGGAGTTTTATGAGATAAATTCAAAACAATTGAAGCAGTTGTTGACAATCAAAACATCATTAAAATTACAAAATAATACCTTAAAATCAATCGGAATTTCAGTGCTGACAGGTAAATCAACAATGTTGATAAGTTAAACTGCATTGCTGATAGTTTAAACACCATTGATAAGAAACAACAAGTATCAAATTTTCAGAGGAAATTTCAGTGCTGACAGGTAAATTAGCAACGCCGATAAGTTAAAAATGTACTGCTGACAGATAAAAGAATGAAAACTTTCATTACTGACAGTTAAAAGTTAGTACTGATGTGAAAGTATCATTGCTGACATTGAAAAGGTTAGTATTAATAGTCAATGTGTTCTCAACTGCTGATCAGGTAAAATCTTTCTAAATTTTTATAAAGAGTAAAGTTCTTTTTTGCTCCCTTTGGTTTGGTCGAAATAACCCTTTTGCTCCAAAGGTTTCAAAATTAGTATTTTTCTCCTTGTGGTTTGAGATTTGTCCCCATTGACAAAACACTAACACCATTAAATATTTCCGTTAAATGAAGGGTATTTTGGTCTTTTTACAAATAAGGACTCGTTATGTAATTCACTTAAAGAAACAAAGGGATTGATTGCTTATTCACCCAGTTAATGATGGACTAGTTATGTAAGGTATATAATGAAGTTGAAAAAGAACAATTCCATTTTTGTTTAGCATCTCTCTCCCACTTCTCTCTCTATGCTTTCTCTCTCTTAGTTTTCACCACCAGTCCACAACTCCACAACCAGTCCACCATCATAACCTTCAGCACTCTCTCCGACTTCTCTCTTTGCAGATTTGAAAATCGATCCTTCACGTTCTGAAATCGAACCGTCCCTGTGAATCGTCTCTACCGTCGGTGACCTCCCCCACCGTCGGGAGCTCCCCCACCTTCGACGACCATATCCCCACCGTCACCACCACTCTTCACCTAAACTAGCCCTCTACATCACCATTAACACACAGCCCCCTCCACTATTGAACTAGACACGATCTAGGATTTGAAGATCCAAGATCTAGGGTTTCAAAATTGCTACCATTGAACCTGATGAGCTGCGATTTCAGATTTGATTTATGTGAAAAAGAAATAGGATGAATCAAGGGGATGGTGTGATGTGAGAGATAAAGATGAAGCAGGTGGTGAATCGGGTATTGGGGCCGGAGCTTTGGTGGGAGAGCTGCCATGGTGGAGCTTCAATGGTGAATTGTGAAGTTTGGGTACAAAAAGAGAGAGAGGGTCAGGTTTTTGTTCCAAAGATGTAAAAAAATAGTCCCTTCATTTACAAATTATTGTTTTATTCATATAAAAAATTAGATAAATGACATAAGTAGTCCTCATCAATAAAAAGACAAAAATACCCCTCATTTAACAGAAAAATATTAACGGTGTTATTGTTTTGGAGTTAATATGGACATATTGCAAACCACAGGGAGGAAAAAACAAATTTTGAAACTTTGGAGCAAAATGGTTATTTCGACCAAAAGTCATGGAGCAAAAAGGAACTTAACTCTTTTATAAAGTTCTTCTTTGCTGACAGTCATCATCAAAGATATTTCAAGGAAAATTCATCGTTGATATGTAAATTTTTGTTGCTGACCCTTTAGCATTGGTTAAGTAGCATTACTACCAAACAAAATTGACCAATGATGATGCATAAATTGGTCAAGTAGTATGTTACCTGAACAGTTAACCAATACTGATGTTCAATATTTTCTTTTAACTTAATGGTTAAGTAAGACTACTTACTAACAAAATGACCATTAGTATGGTTATGAATTATGTAATCTGAAAAGTTAACCATTACTGATGAACAAAGTGTCTATTACTGATGTTAAAAGTCTTCATTAATGATGACCAAAACATCTATCGCTGATGTGTTAATTCTTCATTATTGATGACTAAAGTGTCCACTACTGACGTTTTAATTCACCATTGCTAATAACTAGGTTCTCAACACTTAAGAAATTTTGAACAAAAACCACTGATAAAAGGGAGGGCACGTGAGTTTTAAATAAAGTCACATGATAATCTGATCTTATCATTAAATGTTTCACTTTTCATCCTTGTACACTTTTTGAAAACCTATAAAAGAAAATCATTTTCAGTGTTTCACTTACCACCCTCAAAACCGTCTTACGCTACAATCCCTCGCACGAACCCTAAATCCTTCAAGCAGTCGTTGTTCTACAGTTTTTCGCTCTCCAACTTTAAAATCAAAATCAAATTCATCATCAACTCTCAAAGGTTCACAAAATCATCAGAAATCAATTCATCTCAACACATCAGTAATCAAAATCTTTGAAACTTAACCTAAACAAAAGTGGTAACCAAAGTAACTAAAAGTAATTTTAGCGAAACAGTTACACTTAAATGAACTAAAACTCAGTAAATAACATCTATTAAGTTGATTTTAGGTTAAATAACAACAAGAAATTTTGACTATACTTTGATCTAAACATATTTAAACTGTTTGTGCAGAAATGGCGTTATTAAAGTACACCAAAGACCACAATGTCTGTGCCTTTCTAAGTGAGACACATCCAGGTCTCATGGGTTCAGAGAATTACTCCACTTCTTAAACAGAACAAATCTTGTTCATGCTCTTACTACAAAACATGATATTTACCATTAGATGGTAAATGATTTTTGGACTTCTGTAGTAAAATCAGTCCAAAATGATGAGCAACTTATTATTGCTACTGTCGGTGGTCATGAGATTGTCATATCTAAAAATGTAGTCAGAGAAGTCCTACAGCTAGGAAATGACCAATATGGAATCTTAGAAGCTGATAGAGACGGAATTATTGATTTTTTTAAAAACTATATTGGATATACTGAGGAGATGCCCAAGCAGCAAATCTTCAAAGGTTTTATGAGTCTAAAATGAAAGCTTCTTCCACACATTCTCCAACATTCCTTAACAAAAAGAGATCAAGATGGAATGAATTGCCACTAAGTCTATCAACCATGATGATGTGTGTACTGCTATCAGAACCATTCAACTTCACCAAAAAAATCTTTAATGGTATGATCTCAAACTTGGAAGAAGGAGCATCTAAATATCTTATGTAAAGGTTCATTCAAATGATAATCAATCAACTGTTGCTAAATGTTAAACCATATGTTGATGTAATCCATGATCTTACACACCATGATTAAAATGTATTCGCTGTAATGAAAAAGAAACACAAAATTAACACATTGGAAGGTGTGGATGTGGATTTTTTAGGGATGCTCATTGACTTGCAAGACATTGCTCGACTCTAGGGTAATCCAAATGCGGAAAATGAAAATGAGAATGAAGGTGATGATGATGGTAATAATGATGATGGTGATAATGTTGATGACAATGATGATGGAGATAATGGTGAAAATGAAAATGGGGAAAGTGAAACAGATGATCATAGTGATGGAGATAATCAAGATGATGGAAACAATGATGATGATGATGACAATCAAGATGGAAATAATGGAGGTGATGATGATGAGAACACTGATCACACTCAAGAAATGCATGATTTTGATGCATATGAGCAACCAAACTCACTACTCCAAATTTTTTCTCCAACAGCTGCTATTTCAAATGTTCTACATTCCATAAATGTATAGGCATCGCCTGATGGTCAGGATAATTCTTACTATAATCCCGATCTTACTCCCATTAGATCTCCAACTCCAGAAGCAACTGAGTTAGAAAACATGTCTGGATTTACTACTCCTGTGGGTCTAGACATCCAAGAAGATCAAGACATTGCAACATCACAACAACAAACAAAAAAACAACAACAAACAGAGCAAGAACAACAACAAGCAACAACCTCATCCGCAATAGCTGCAAATCAATCATCACATCCTCCTCAACTGCAGTTATCCTCGGCTGCAAAGATGACACCAGTTTTAATAAGGTTTTTATCTGCTCAAATCATTAGAAAATCAAAGAGATTACGAAAAGCAAATCTGATTATGAAAGGCAAAAACATTAAAATCTCCAAAATGTCTACAGAATTAACTGAGATAACAGAATCCCCAGAATATGAAATTGATAATCTTCATGATATAATTCATAATCAAAATTCTAAAATTGAAATATTGGTTTCTGAATTGCCAAAAAAGGATTAAGAGTTAGAGGAACAGGCAGAATCCTTGCATGAGCAATCTCAATATATATCACATCAAAATGCACATGTTGCCTCTCTATCTGTTGCCGCTGCTCATTTGAAGAAATGTGATGAGTATGTTAAAACAAAAACATTCACTGATACTCTCAATGATTAAGCTAAAGAAATTGATCAACTCAAAGCTCAACTTGAAGATATAAAGCCTAAATTTATAAAACTAAATGCTGAAAAGGGACAATGGGGCTGAAATTATTAAAATCAAGAAAAAATTGTTGAAATTGATCTCATAAAAAATTCTCAAAAAGCAACATTGTCAGAGTTAAAATAATTGATTGCTACAAAAGAGAAATTAGTTGAAATATTACAAGATTCTTTGACCAAAATGGTTGTTGAGAATAAAGAAAAAGTTAATGCAGTCAAACTGTTGGAAACTGAGTTGAAGAAAGCTCAAATTGAATTATCTAGTAAAGATAAGCAACTCAAATCTCTGCAGCAAAAGTTGAGCAAAATACAAACTGAGTTAAACAACAAAAGCCAGTCTTTGCAAGAAGCAGTTATTCAGATGAATGTAACAAATCAGAAGATGCTATCTAAGCAAGGAGCAGCAGTGAAAACACTAAAGCATTAGAGCTACAAGTGTCAAATTTGAAAGATGAGGTTGAGGAGAAAATATTTTTGATTGATAGACTGAAAAACAAGATTGTTGATTTAAAAGCAGAAATACACAAATTAAAATCCCTTTTGGCTGCCAAAACCAAATTAAAATCTTCGGAAAATGATTCAGGAGACGATGCTCCTAAAAAGAGAGAGAAGAGAAAGAAATCTGATCATGATAAATCTGAAAAATCTCAAAAGAAAATGAAAACACTATATGCAAAATCCCTACCACAATCTCAGTCTTCAAATCCAGATGAACTTACACATGAAAGAAAAGTACCTCCATTATCAAAAACTGATTGGTTTGGGAATACAAGGGGGTTCAATGACGATATGATTAACTTTAAACTACCTTCCATATCTGAATTGGTAGGAAGAATGTTTGTTAATCAAACCGAGAAAGCTACATTCAAGAATAGTTGAAATTTTTGGAGACAAAACAAGAAAAAGGCATATCAAAAGCTCAATGAAAATTACAAGCTCCTGAATCTCCAAAAGACAAGATCAAACTCGGTAAAAAAGTAGTAAGAGATCTTGGAGTAATCATGGTTGATCTAGCTGATGAAGAAATTGCACACAATGTTGAAACGTTAAAACAAAATGAAGGTGCTAGTGGTACAGGGGAAACAGAACCAAGTGAGCCACAAGTTGTTTTTGATCAAAGCTTTGTAGAACAATTCTCTGCAAATGCTCAGGCTGATAAACATATGAAAATGGTGCTAACTTTGACCAATTATGAATTTTCATTAGAAATATTACAGAAAATGTCTTTTGAAGAGCTGTCAAATGAAGCTAAAAATCTAACAAAACTGTTAAATCCAAATGTTGAGACAGAGGAAGAGATAGAAAAGAGAGAAAAACTTGAAAAAGATAGAGCAGAACAGCTAAAGGATGATGAAAGTTTGCCAAGTCACTGGTTCAACCTGATCCAGAGACAATGAATAAGCAACAATTGAGAAATTTTTTACGTGAAAGGCAAGTTCCTCCTATGAGCTACACTAAAATGAAATTAAGCACATTGAGAAAAAGAGCACCAGAACTATTAGCCAAAGATGTAGAGATGGGAAAAGAAGTCAACTTAGATTTAACAGAAAAACCTACTATGAGTAGAGTTGCTTCAAAAAGCCCTGAGTTCAAGAAACCAAAGTTCTTTGTTCCACAATCAATAAATCACAACAAGCTAAAACATCATATTCTAAAACTGCAGCCCCAAAGCAAGCATCTTTGTCTTCCCAAACAATGAGAAATCTGGGAATGACCTATGAAGAAACTTTGGGATCAAATGATGTTGCCTTAATTGAAAGAATGGGTAAAATAATGGGATGGAAGCATGATTATGCTTGGAATGCATATTTGGTTAAAAAAGACACTAACACGATGCAATTTCCAAAATTGTGGTGATCTCTTCAATCTAAATGACAGTGAGCTAATCTTTGTAACAAAATGTTGGTTACTGAATCACAGCAGGTCTGCAAAACCAGACTTCCAACAAGAATTAAGAATGCAAATAAAAATCATGCTTTGGGAGATAGGAGGCTAGATAGAAATAAAATTATAAAAAATATAAGTTCATGGGAGAAAAGAGAATGGGATGAAAAGAATTTTAAGCTAAAATATCCTGAGACAAGGAAGAAAAAGGTTTTGGGGAGTATGGCTACTCATCCAATTACCAATTGGTTTTGATGATACATCTACAGAATTGGTAATTCAGAGAAGACATTCTCTGTTTAATGGAGTTGATATAAGATTTTATTCATACACAAAAGCAAGGCTGCTTGAAAGCTCTTACCTATCCTTTCTAAATGATTTCCAAATTGAAAACCCAAAATCTTCTTTCGGTGCTTACAATAAAAACAATTTTTCAACATGATCAGAAGATTAAAGTTTGATATAGATGATCTTTCTTATCAAATTGGCTTAAAAGAGAATGAAAAGAAAATAACTTAGATATTCAAAGAGTATATATGCAACATGATGGCAATCTGGCAGTTGAATGCTTATCAAGAAGTTATCTGTTTACAAATAAAGAAGATTTCTCATAAATGGATTTAAAGACTCAATCATATATCAACAATTTCCCAATTTATTATTCAAATGAAGATCTTAAAGCTCCCATGGAACACTTCGCATGAATAATCCATCATCTCAGGTATTTGAAGTTAAGCAACCCAATGAATTCAGTGAAGCTTGAAGAGGTGGAATGATGAAATTAAAAGATATGTGAAGATAACGATTGATGTTGAAAAGTGTGGTGTGGATTCAGATTCTGTTGGCTTAAAAGCTTATTTGTATATATGCTGTTTCAAAGGAACTTCAAAGGTATTCAAGATTTCATTCTTGATAATTGTTGGAAGCATCATCTCAGGGGAGATTGTTAGGTCTCTACATTTGAGATGGTGACTTTCCAACAATTCATCAAGCCTTTAGCAAACCTCATCTTCGTTAAGTTCATTTAATGATGGCAAAGTTCTAACTCTTCTCTTTGTTGGAACCCGAAGGTTATCAAGTGCTCGGAGATTAAAGAAGATCGTGTGCTTTTTTTTTTTTCTAGAATAGGTTTATAGGTAATTGTCTAGTTTTGATATAATGAATGTTAATTTATTTAGTTGAGTTTAATAATAATCAATTTAGTAATTTCAAATTTATATTCGAAATTAATAAATTGATTAATCAGTTTCGAAATAGTTCAAAACTTTATAAGTTCGAAATTGAGAAGTTTCAAACTTAAACAGTTTCGAAATATTCCGAAACTGATTAAGTTCGAACTTGATTGATAAGTTCGAATATTCGAACTTATAAATCAATTTCGAACTTAAGTAAATTCGAAATATTTCGAATTTACTTTAGTATAAATAGTTTTATTTTTGATTTGTAATGTATGTTTTTTATTCTGATCATTTGTAACTCACATATAAAATCAGTTAATGAAAAGCAGATCTTGTTATGGATTGTGTTCTTAGATTCTCTTCATCTTATTCTTATTCTTATCTCGTATGTGATTGATTGTATACACTTTTACACGTTTACATATTCCGCGAGTAAATTGTGTATCGATCTTAGTGAGATTCCTACGGATTCAAGGACCTACAAGTGGTATAAGAGAAATAGGTTCTAAGATCAAGCATTTTATATCAATTGCATTATCAAAGATGAAGATTTGAATATTTCCAAGCTTTTCTCAAAGTTGAAGTGTATTTAGTTCAAGATAGATCAAATTCACGATGATTGGATTGATTAAAAGTTGTTTGTGATCTTTTGATTTCAAATTAAAGATAGAAGGATTCAAAGATTGAGAAGAAATCGATGGATTTGCATGAGTTACATGTATTTAGAAGATTCTTTGAAGATTACTTGAAGATTTTCCCTCCAAAATCTGCAAAGTTTGAAAGATTCAGATTTTAGTTCGAAATTGTGAAAGATAGACAATTTCGAAATTGTTTCAAAAGTATAATTTCGAATTTAATTCATTTTCGAAATTATATCAATTTCGAACTTATCAGAAAGTTCAAAGTTAATTTTCGAAGATACCTCAAATTCGAAATTCTCAAGTTCGAAGATATATCTCAATTTCGAAATTAATAATTTTTCTATGATTTTGAAAAACAATGTCGAATTCATAGGGATTGTCAGTTCTTGTTAGTGCGAATGAAAGGGGAACAATGACTAAGCCACCGAAGCTTACGTCACTTGTGGATTATTCCTCATGGAGTTCAATATTTGAGTCATTTTTATCGATTGTTAATCCAAGTCTTATGATTCCTATTGAAGAAGGTTACTGTTAGTCCCAAATCAATTTCTAACAGCGTGATATCTATTGACTAATTCGTTTATGCGGAACATAAACGAACACAATAACAACTGACCGAAAAAAACACGAACAAGATGAAGAATGATTTACTATTGCACTCGATCTCTTAAGGATCGACTGGTACAAAGTCAGTTCACGTGAATAATAATAATAATGAACAACTAACTTCGGTTTATATATTCCACCGATTACATTAAAGCCCACGATAAACTAAACAACTAAACAAAATTATAAAGGCCCATTGCCGTGACCGCCGAGACCATCACCATCGAGAAGATTAAAATATCCAAGAGGATGAATCACGTGAGGATCCGGAATGCACAACCATTATATGACCCAACAGTTATGAACAACCTTTGCTAAATAGACTTCCAAAGAATGTGTCTCGGTTGACTGAAGAGAAGAAGGATTATGACTTGGAAAAAAAGGCTTATGCTTTGCTCATAATGGCACTCACAAAAGATATACATCAATCGTTTAAAGTTCATCGAAAGTCAAAAGCATTGTGGGATGCATTAGCCAAAAGATGTGATGTAACATCTAGGATTTTTCCGTTTGTATTTTCCGTCAATCATTAATAAAACGTGTACGTTGAATTTATTATGTTACGTCACATTTTAAATCGTAATTAATACTTATGTATAATATATATTATTTAATAATTAAATATATAAATCAAGGATTAAAAGAATAATTATTAATAAGATTTTATTCTAAAAAGTTTGTAAAGTATAAGTTTTTATACAAAGTAGACATCTACTTAACACTTTATGGGCAATGTTCCATAAAACAAACCTTAGAATCATTTACATGAAGGCATGGTGTCCAAACTCTAAAACTAGAAACTTAGGGGGTGTAGCTTGTCAACTATTGAAAGATACAAACCTGTTGACTTGGTCAACCACCAACCAATCGTGACCCATGACCCGTGGAGGTCATCTTCTTCACCCAAAACGTGATCCACGAACAAAAACGGGTCCCTAGCATTTAATGCACCCCATGATCCCAAAATTTACACCTAGGATCGGTTTCAACTCGTGAATTCAATGATCTAATCAATTCCAATGTTCATCCTATTAATCGTTCTTAATCATACAAAAAGAAAACCGTAACCCACGGTCTTAAACTCGAGCATTAACACCGAACCGGGTATAAAATGAAGTACTTTTCAGTTGGGTTTGGATTTCCACACACAAATACACCAAAAAATATCTCGTTTGAGCAGATTCAACTCCTGTTCGTCGTCCCCGACCACGTCTCGACCGGAACTTCAACGGAGTTTCTGAAACCGGCTTCTACTTCACCAAAACTCAAGGTAAGACTATCATTCGAACTCTTTCCATTAACCGAACAAAAGCCCTCTATCAAATTCATGAACCAAGATAGAACTGAAACGATTTTGATCGAATTAGATTCTAGGGCTCGTTTGCAAATCTGAGCTTAAAGAAACCAAGGGTTAAAAGAATTAAAAACTGGATTAGTTTCGAATATGCCACGCTATCCCACTGGTTAGCGCACACTACTTTCTCACATAGAACCCAGGTTCGAATCCCTCTTACCCCGGTTCTGGCTTTTTGGCTTGATTTTCCTTATTTTCTTTATTTAATCGTTTTATTTGATTAAAACTTTAAATAATCATATCTAATTCATTTTAACT